>APFE031637993.1:19748-55706 GCA_000404065.3 Pinus taeda
TCGAAGTCCATTTGCTAGGCCGTACACTGTTAGTATCACAGTTGGTCACAAGCATTACAGGGTATCTCTATCCTCGAATCTTCATTCTTCATGGTTATGGGTCATCCACATACCCACAGTTCATCGAAGTCCATTTTCCAGGCCACACACTGTCAGAATCACAGTTGGTCACAAGCATTACAGGGTATCTCTATCCTCGGATCTTCATTTATCAGGGTTTTGGGTTAACCACGTAAAACCCTTATCTTCAGTGGATCTTCATATTCAACAAAGGCTTGGCAGGAGGGAACTTTACGCAATGGGGACCATTGCTTCTTAAGGAGGGAGGAATGATCCGAATGGAAAATGGCCCCTTGTATTGGTTATCTATGGTACTCATCCACCCATATTATTCATTGACCCATGGAATTTACCCATGGCATTATAAATGGCATCCACCCGTGGTATTGTAAAATCCACCCATGGTATTCATTCACCCATGGTATTGACCCATGGTATTGTAAATGGCATCTGTCCGTGGTATTGTAAAATCCACCCATGGTATTCATTCACCCATGGAATTGACCCATGGTATTGTAACTAGAAAAATACTATAAGTAACAAGTCACATTTTGTAAAAGGACAGATTGTCCGCCACAATGTAGCCTTTACAGTTCAGAGGCATGTAGCCCACATCTCTTCTCAGAGATAAGCTACCATTGCCCTAGCTAGTTTATTTCCACTTGGGTTTTAATAAAAAGTTTCTTTGTGGTTTTGTTTATTGGGCATTCTCATATTTTTCTCCTCGTAATTTCAAGTTTTCAGATCTTGGGGGCCTTTCCCCCAAGATCCATTGCAAGTTTTCAGATCTTGGGCGTCTCTCCTCCCAAGATCCGGATCACTACAAGTCATGAATGCATATATGATCATAAAAGTCTGAAACTTATGTGAGAATCACCAATAAGATCTAATGCTCTCTCATAATAGCTGTAATAACATTTGTTAGTCCATGCATTCATACATTCATCAAAACATGTCAAGAGCCATAAGTAATATACATCACATAACCAACATATAACCTGTAAATAACCAGCTTAGAAATCATGGCAACTCAACTATAATATCGCCAACATAATCGCTAGAAATATACATGAATCACAATAGAAGAATAACTCTTGTTAACACATGAAAATACCAACCAAGTCAAGGACTTCCACATACCACTCAACCATAGATTAGGATGAACCAAATATCTCTTTCATCCAATCACCCTTTGACCATATTCCAAGCATGAATGTGGGATCTCATGGAATAAACCAAACAAAACCAAATTAGGGCTTTGAGAGGCTAAACCACCTCAACCCTCAATCAATGATTCCACCTCATGTTTGGACATCAATAACACTAACCAGATCGGTATCTGCCCAAGTTATCCAGGGCTTCAGGAACTAGTAACTCAACCCACAACCTTCCATGGTTCTAGAACCTTTGTACAACCCGACTCCAAGGACTAGTAACTCAACCCACCAAGGGCTCCAGAGCGTTTTTACCAGCCTAGGCTCAAGGACTAGTAACTCAACCCACCAAGGGCTCCAGAGCGTTTTTACCAGCCTAGGCTCCAGGACTAGTAACTCAACCCAAGCTGTTATAGGGCTTCCATAGTGTTTGTTCCAACCCATAGCCATAAAGAATTATGAGCACCAATAATAAAACAATCAAGTGTAAAAACCCACAAAAACATGGCTATCCAGGAAATGGAAAGTCAAGGCTAAAATCATTGTCAATCCAGACAGATCTCCATGCCAATGATGACACATAACTAGAAAATCACATGCATATACAATGCATCCATAAATCAACAAGGAAATCACACATGCAAACTGTTACCTGCAAAGCAATCCAGTTGCAGTTGTTGATCCACCTATTCCCTTGCACTTTACTGCTTTCCTTTGCCTTCTTTCTCCAATCCAAGTGAAACTAGAGTGCTCCAAGAATGTTGTAATTGTGAAAGAGTATGAGAGAATGAGTGAATAGAAGAGAGCTCCACAATTGAACTGACAAAAGGTTAACCCGCGAAAGCTAAATTGACAAAAGTTGTGAATCGATCTTGAGAATCCTTTTTATCATCGAGACCTCTATTTTCTTCATTTTCCTTCATTTTCTCTTCAATTTCCTCCTCATGTAAATTTGTGACCCTTCATCTCCCTTTTCTCCTATTTTTCTTTATTTTCAAAAATAAATTTCAATTATTGCCACTTTGCATTTGCTAAAGTCTTTGTTAATTTCCATAGCCATTAATTAATCACAAGTGATACCCCATCACTATGTTTTTCCCAACGTTCATTTTGAAATACGTATCCCATGACCTTGGTCTTATTTTATTTACATAATCAAGGGGTGTTACACAAGTTCCACCCAAAATAAATTAAAGGAGAAAAATTCTAAATTCGACTAAAAGAACATGTTTTTTGGCCACTAATAAAAGGAAGATTATGATCTTTAGTCCCAATTTTTCGACATCTAGGTAAATTTTTTAACATCTAAACTTTTTAGTTTTTAGATGTCCAAATTCAAACTTTTGCTACTTCTTAGATTAAAGTAATCCCTCGATTGTGGTTCCTCCAAATAATATGTATTTTAATTATTAACGAAAGAAGAACCAACATGATTTGGATTGGAACATTATATTGTTTTTCGTCCATCTCAATGCTTTCAAAGTGGAAATAAATGGTGGAATAAGCTCACAAGACCATTTTTACTGATGGGTCAAAGTTTGGGATATGGGGTCTAAAACCTTCTAAAAGTAGTTTGAGGCATTAAATAAATGTGTATGGGGGTAAAAATTCGTCACTTAAGCGCCACACTCCCTAGCATTATTCTATACATAGATACCTTTCCAATGACATAAAAATCACATCAATAATAGTTTGTATGCAAAAATTATGCCACTTAGAAGTTGACCTTCCTGTTCTGTCCACCATGATTCGAGAGGATGCCACATTGATGGGCCTCTAAATTCGCTAAAATTTGAGGTCCATTTGACCATCCTTAAACACATTTAACCCCTTTATTTGCATTTGATGACATGTTTTTGAGCTATAATGTGTCCATTAGGAAGGTTTTAGAGATAATTGCATATTTGTGCCTAATATTATTTATTTTTGTAGAATGTTGTGAAAATATTGGGCAGATTATAAGGATTTGGTGGATGAGATAATCTAGGGACTTGCTCCCTACTACAGGATGGGCAAAGATTAGATAATAAATGAACAAGTTATGATGAAATTATTGAACAGATTTTGGAGCTACAATGATTGAGAAAATTTAGGAATGTGCTTCCTATCATTTAATGCAGATTCCCAATGTTGGAAACTAGATCCACTTTCTGAGGGATTTTGGAGGGGAAAGCTAACTCCTTTCAAGTAGAATGCTTCCCCGTCTATATTTATAAGTACCAATTCGAATTTTCATCTAGGGGCATGTATTTCTTTGTCTTCTTGTGGAGAAAACTTGTTATTTAACAACTCTACTTCCATTTTTAGCAGGGATGTAGTTGGATTGATTCAAATAATGAAGTTTAGTGTCATTTTTAGCTTCTAAAGCTTGGTTTCCTTCATAGGACTCTGAGTGTCTTTGGGCTTGGCCATCCCAGGAGCCTCAAAACCCTGTTGTACAATTTTTTTTTTTATCTTCTTTGAATGTTTTCACTTGCATTTTCTATTCTTCTTTTTCTTATTCCTACACTTAGTATACATCTTTCATTTGTTGTAGGTTATATTGGTTAAATGATTGAAGTAAGTCATTTTGCAGGTTATTTATAGAGTCACAAGCATGATGCATCCTTGGAAAAGCTTTGAAAATTCATATTCATCATTGAGCTACTTGGATTGGTTTACTAGTTCACAAATCTAGCATTTCTAGAAGTCTCTTGCAACAACATAGTAGTAACTTTCTGCTAAATTTTAGAACGTTTTAATGAGATCCTTTCAAGTTGATTCCACTTGGATCAAGTCATAAAAACATTCAAGTTAATAACAAAATTTACCCCATAGCATTTGCACTTGATCAGGTTAGGAATTTGATATGTTAACTAGCTCACTAATTATTGAATTTTTAGTTTTTATAGTAGTAATTTTATGCTATTTTTTAGCACATGTTAACAAGGTTATTTTTGAGTGATTCCACTCGGAATGGAGACCTAGGACATCATAATTAATAAAAAAAAAATGTCCCATCTCATTGGTATTTAATTTGCTTGGGAATTTGGCGAGTTATCTCGAGAAATAACAATCTTGTAGCAATGTGTTTTCGAGATCTTCCTTGCCCAAATTCACTCCAAATTTATGGTAGAAGTAGATTTATATCCCATGAATGCTTCGAGGCCACTTTGGTTGAGTTGAGGTTTGGTTAGGTTGCCATTTAGCTTTTACACTTCTTGAACGTTGATTTCTACAATTAGTTTAAATTTCTTTTCTGCAATTTGCTTTACACAAAGTGTGATTTCCTTCTAGCAAGAGTACTCTAGGACTTTCCTTTCCTGCAAAATGGAATGTATTTCCTTTAATGCCATTTCATTTCCAGCAAGATAGATTAGATTTGCTTATTTTTAATTATGCTTTGCATTTTTGTAAATAGAATAGATTTCCTTTCTTCCATTTACTTTCCAGCAAAAGTAGAATAAGTTTTCTTATTATTATTTACCTTTTGCAACTTAGGATTGACGACTTACATAGATCTTTGCTCATTTGAAGTTGTTTCATTGCCTTCTTTCTCTTGCATCAAAGGGAGTCGGACTAGGAAAAGGAAGGTGTTTGCTACACATACGGTGTTGGGCTCTCTTAAGTTTGTACAAACCCCAGTTTGAAAATTTAGGTTGGTAGCCCTGGGAGTTGCAACATTCGTGTTCCAATACTGGGGCTCATCACACATCAACCCCCATTTTCCATGGAAAAGGGTTTAGTCTCATGATCGTGGTGAAAAAGACTTTGGTCAATAGTATAACTCTAATTAGGAGCCAATGGAATCAAACTTAACCACTAGTATGCTATCATGTTGTGTTATAACTAGGCTATTAGAAGGAAAAGGGGTTCCATTTGAATTTGAGTGCATTTTGTTCCATAGATGATTAGAGTAGTTGAGAATGGATAAAGAGAGAGAAAACATACATGTTTGATGTATTATGGTAACCCAGGGGTCAAAGGTATCAGTCCATTGTTCTTGCATCCATTTCCTCTCAGAGAAAGAGAAAGTAGAGCAACCTCACCTTCCAATTGGGTTTTCTTCTGAAAGGGTTTCCTATGTCATATCTCATGCTATTGTGGTTTGTGAGTGATTGTTTTATTTTTTTCTCTATTTTTTGCATATTTATATTTTGTATGCATACACGATAAACAAATATTAACAAACATGGAAATCTAAGGAGAAATTAACCCTCATAGTGTAGATTTGGCATTTTCAAATATATTTTAATATATCTATTGTGACGCAATGTCAAGTGGAATATCCACATCAGTTCACGAACCATATCGGTATCATGGCAATTTTTTTGGGTATATTTTGGGGAGTTGCAAAGACCAACGAATATGTTAATAACCTTCAAGATCTCGCAAAGGAGAGTTTTGTATAGTAGAAACACAAGTCATAGATATGAACCATAATGTGAGCCTCCTCATGGAAACCCATACCAATAAACTTGGGATATTCAAAGAAGATGGAGGTTCTAATGTAGAGTTCATATTGGAGTGAAAATTGGGGGACTGGAAAGAACCAGAGAGGGAATCTAAGAAAGAAATAAAAAAAGAACAGCCCAGTTTGATTGTCATGAACAATTCATTGTCCATATTCAAGATGGAAGTGAAGTCGGCATCAAGCCCATATCAAGGTGAATTTATGCTTGGAAGTTAAATCACTAGTTGAAGTAGTTATAAATTTATTTCAGTGTTCATTTTAACATTCGTCATATAGAGGAAGAACATAAAATTTCGTTTTCTGGTATGAAATTAGAGGGTCATGTCCTCACCTAGTGGGAAATACATACAAAAACTTTGAGGTTGGAGGGAGATCCTCCAGTGATTAAGTGGGGAGATTTCAAAACTCTCATAGAGTCTCAACTCTACCCTATCCAATATGTAGAGGACCAATGGATTTGATGGCATTACTTCAAGTAGAGATTAGGGTAGAGTGTATAGGAGAACACCACAAAATTTATAATTATGCTAAGTATCTCCATAAAGAACCTAGGCATATTCCTCAAGTATTTGATGGGTCTACACAACCATCTATTGAAGCAAGTGATGTTGTTCAAACCCAAAACAATAGATGAGGCTTGTGTATAAGCACAATACGTAAAGAACGTAGGCCAAGAGAAAGGGAAATCAAGTGAGTCAAAGTAGAAGAAGCACTCGGAAGCTTCCAAGGAGGGGAAGAAGAAGTAAAAAGTGGGAAAAGACAAAAATACACTCACCACAAAACACCAATGCAATGATCTCAACAACCATTTCAATCGTTGTAACATTGATGGCCATACAAAGGAGAAGTGTTAGAAGTTGCACCAAGTGCTCAACCTGGAGAACAAAAAGAAAGATACTAAGGAGAAAATCTCATGGCCACTAATTTGAGAAACCATGTGGAAAGAAACTCATTCATGAATGAGAATATTATTTGTACATCAATGTAGAAGGGGGTGATTTTGAGTATCCTTCAACAACAAGAAGAGAAGGAAATGACCAAACTTTTCCATATAAAGATATAGATCAAGAATAAAAAATTGATGCTCTATTTGATTCAAGATCATAAGTGAATCTCGTAGCTACAAATGTTGATAGATATAGTCAAGAAACTAGGATTAAAGAATCATGACCATCCTAGCCCATATTTATTTTGATGGGTTAACAAGAAGGCAAAGACAAAGGTGACCAAATAGTGAAGAATCAAATTTGATATTAGCGTTGACTTTAGTGATGAAGTAGATTTGGATGTAGTTCCACTTGATGTATGTGGAGTTGTATTTGTGAGTCCCTAAATGTACACGTGGGATGTGATCTTCATGTGGAGATCCAACCAATACAACCTCATAAAGGATGGAAAATTCTTCATCATCAACATGCACAAGGGCAAGTCAAATATATTGCCTGTAAGTTCCAACCTATGATACAATATATGCGACCTATGAAAAAATGACTTTTAGGACCACATTTGGTCTCCTTTAGTGGTTGATTATGGGTACCAAACTCACCAACTCCCCTGATACTTTGTGCAGAGCATCAATGGTATATTTTTACCACATCCTAGAAATATTATTGTTGTTTACTTATATGACATTTTGTTTTTTTACAAAACTTGCCTAATGTACCTAGGGGTGATAACATGCGATGCCTAGGAAGGTATCCAATGGGGATTATGTATGCAATGTGCCCATAATTATTTAATAGGCCCACTCGGTAGTTGGTGGGTGATAGATGGGCTCCCTCGAGTAGTTAGGAGGTAGCACTCCATAATGCAAGCTTGTAAAATACAATATTTCCTAGGTACACTACATTGGTTCAATCCTCTGTAACATGTGTATAATTTTGGGCCTCTTTCATCAATGCAAATTATAGGAAACAACAAGAAAGCCATTATTTGTCCAAAATTCTATCCAATACTTGCATTTTGTGAGTTAGTTAAAAATAGGTTCATATATATATGGCTAAAATTCAAATTTTGATGTCTACCCCACACCTACAAACACTATGAATTTGAAGAGATCTTGGTAGGCATGAATTTATATAAGAATTTCATTTGTCACTACTCCCACATTGCTTGTCAACTAAATCAAGCCAATAATCAAAATACTCTTTTTTGGTCTCCTAAAGTAGAGCAAGATTGTGAAGTTGAAGGATGCTCTATGCTCAACGCCAATACTTTCTAACACAAACTTACAACCAGTCTATGAGATCAAAATAATGCTAGTCAATACACTATATGTGACATTCTTCACCATGAAGGACATCTAATGACGCGTCATCCAAAGACCTTGTCCTACCAAGCTTAACTACAACACTTATGATGAAGAATTGTATGCACTGGGTTAAGCACTTAAGCAATGGTGACATTATATCCTTGGTGAAGAAGCTATCTTACATATTGGTCATCAATGTTTTCAATTTTTTAACTCTCAACCTAAACTTCATGAGGAATAACATTTAGAATGGGATTCATGCATTAAAAGCTTTCACCGAGTCTTTAAATATAACAAGGGTAGCTCAAATAAAGTGCTTAATATGATAAGAAACTACTTGTGAATGCCCTTTCTATATTAGATACAAGATATGCAACCTACCAATATGTTATAGACCTTTTCTTTGGTCTAGTCATATAAAACATCTAACAAGCCATTGTGGTTAATTAAATCCCCTACTTAGAATTCATGGTCTAGGATTATTTTCGTTGCAAGTTGAATTAATCATTTGCTCTAGCTAGATCAAGTTGCCTTCTTCTTATTAAGGAGCCACATTTTTCATCCCACGAAGCAACTTTTGGTGTGCAAAAAGCATCATACTCTTGTAGAAGTACCTTTTACCCTTCACGTGGAAACAAGTGGAAGATTACATCAAGAGATATGCAAATATGCTAATATGAAACTTGAGTTTTCTCAAGAATTGCCAATTCCTTTTGGGTATTTGAACCCAATTCCATAGATTTCATTAATGGACTCCAACAACTAAGTGGGAACATGATTGCATCTTTGTGATCATATTATGAATTTCCCAAGATGGTTGTTTTCGTACTATTCAATAGAACTATTCAAGCTTGTATAGATGCAACACATTTATTCTAATATGTTTAGCACTATTGACGATTGCTTTTGATTGTGACTCCATATTTCACTCTCACCATTAATGCTTGCATAGATGCAACACTTTTCTTCTAACAATTTTTGAGTCATATTTATTACAATTGACAATCATTTTCAGTTATGATTCTAGATTTTCCAAGATGCTAGTTTTCATATAATGCAACAAAACTATGAACCCTCTTATATGCGCAACACTCTTCTTCCATAATGTTTTGGAGGCACTCTTTTTACCATTGGCCATCATTTTCCATTCTAACTCAATCACTTTTATAAATCACCATGGAAGCTTTTAAGTGGTTAACTCCAATTCTTTCACACACAAACTAATAACCAATAAAGGTCATGAAATTTGATTCACGCTTCTCATGTCCACCACCAACATGACAAACAATGGGATGAATACTAGAATATGTTGGAGCACAATACATAAATTCCACTCACATATGTACATGTCACTTTAAGTTTGAGCTCTATTTTAGCTTTCGATGTCTTGCTTCTTGTGAGATTTTAGTTTTTTTTCTTATCCATGTCCACTTTCCATCAATAGAAGGATCAATATATGTTTTCAATAAAAGTTTGGTTGGGATTCACAATAGGTTCTTGACATCCTTCATTGAACAAAGGCCAAGTATAAGGCACTTCATGATTAACATTGAGTTACTTCACATTTTTTTGTCAATGACTAATTTCATTGCATGTGGACAAACAACACTTCAAAATCAACAACATCATAAGTTCAAAAACATTGAATATAATCCTCATACCATCACACAATGTATGGGCCCTATGGCATGCAAGTTAGATCTCTTAGCTCAACTCTTCTTCTATGATGTAGTGAATGTTAGAAAGTTAAAGTTGTATCAGCCACATCACTTAAACGGGCCAAAGTTTCAGAGTTCTAGAGTCCTCTTCATGAAAATACTATTCTTAATATCTACACCATACCTACTATAAGTGGGCCACAAAGACACTTTTCTCACTAAAGACAAGTGATTACATAATCCTCATTTGAGAAGCACTTACCTCATCTTCAACAAAACCAAAGATACTTCCATCTCAATATAAAGGCATTGAAGAGTCTATCTAAAAAATGACTACTCTCTTGCTTTTTCATATTTTTATTAGATGCTGAATCAACTTTAGTCATCCTCCTCACATTTATCGAAGACTTTGTCAACTTTGATTACTTTCTCCATAATTTTATACTCTACAAGTAATATGTGTGTATTGTTCATGTCTTTCCTAGGTGGCTTAATGCATAATGTGTAGGATGCACCTCCTTGCACCACTTTATGCCTTCAAGCTAATTATGGGCAAGAGAGGGGGGAGGCGGGGGGCTTTAATATTTCCTAAGGCAGAGGTCCATGTTTGTCCCATAAGGACGATTTATTTAACAAATGAAGCTTGTACTATATTCACAACATATTAAAATGGTGCATGGATTTAATTTGTGTTGTTGATTTCAAAAAGGGATAAGATGTTGACTTCTAATTTTAGACTAAATCCAAAAGGGGAGACAATTAGCAAGGTGTTTTTGACAATATTTAGTCATAGGAATGTTCTTCTAAACCATGGGTGCCAAAATATAGTTAGGTTGGGCAAATAACTTAGAAATAACAAATATGGGTTGAGGAGGAGGCATAACTACTTTGGGGCCACCACTCTCTCTTAATCCCAAGAAATTAGGGCTACACGTGTAAATTCTATCGTGAAAATGGTTATGTTGCCCATGTGGAGATTCCTTGGTAAGTGTCTTCTCTTTATAGTGCCACCTATTTATTGAGTGCGGTCCTTAATTTGCCTTTGAATTTAGATGCATTTGAACATATTTGAACTTCAACAATGTGGGGCTTGATTAAAGAATTGATGTTTGTCTTGAAATCAACCAAAGCAATAGTTCAAAACGATGAGAAGTGGGCTCGATCAAGGAATAATATCTAACCTTAAAATCGACCAAGGAAACTATTCAAATAATGAGAAGGGGACTCAATTGAGGAATTAGTCCTGTTCTTGAAATCGACCAAGGCATCCACTGGAATAATGAGAAGGAGGTTCAATTAAGGAATAAGGGTTGATCTTGAAATCGTCCAAGGCATCCAATGGAACAATGAGAAAGAGAGTTGATTGAGAAATTAGCACTAATCCTGAAATTGGCCAAGATATCCACTCAAACAATGTGAAGGAGGTTTTGATTTAAAAATTGAGCTCTATTTGCAAATTAGGATGAAAACAAAGTTTGAAGAAGGAAGAAAAGGCTAAGGTTTTACATATTTGCAAGAGTTTTCAAAGGTTGAAAAGTCAATGGAAAATTGGCCAAGTGTAGAGGAAACCCAGAGTATGTGAAAAGTAAGAAGGAAAGACTCAGTTTTGAATGTAACTAGCCAAGTAAGTTTTTTGGCTCAACGAGGTGATAACAATGTGCAAGTTTCTTCCTATACATGGTGCTCATATTAGAGGTTGCCGAGTAAGAAGCAAGTCATTAAGCCATGAAGAATGAAACAAACTCCACCTTGCAAAGCTTGAAATGTTGCTAGAAACCCCCAAATTCATTCCAATTCTGCAAGGTACACCAAGAGGAGAATCAACTGGCCTCTTCATTGTTACATAACAATTCTTTCATCAACACCTAATAAGTTAATATTGAGCCATCTAATCTCGTAGCAAACTTTCATTATACCCTTAAAATTCAATGAAACCAAAATAAAAATTCACAATTAACTTGATTTTTTTTTTTAATTAGCAACCTAAGTTGATTCAAATCATATTTAAAATTTGTGTAAAATCCTTGTTAGATTTGTGGCTGAATTTGGGCGCTAAATATCCATGGCAACTCAATCATATATTTAAATTGAAAATAAATTTAAATTTTAACGAGCCCTCCAATGAAGGGCTTGAAGGGCTCTTGGGCCCTCCTCAATGGTTAGATCCCGCAAATTAATTTTGATGGGGCCAAAGTGGGAGAATAAAATTCTTCAAAGTCGTCGCTAAAGAGACCTCAAAAAAACCCTATAAAATAAACGCCCTTAAACCCTACAAACCTATCGTGTCCCGTAAAACCCCGAGTCTGCGACACAGTATTATTCGTAACTCCCAGGGTTTCAAAGCGTGAACCTTGAAGTCGCGGTGTTTTATTTTCATTTGCAGTATAAAGATTGGCTCATATATGCATTTTCAGGTCTCTTTCGATTAGTATTGACGGCCCAGATTGGTGTTGCAGCTGCCATGGATGGTGTGTATTCTCGGCCCCATCCGAAGCGACCGTATTTCGAGCAACCGGGTGAAGACATTGGCCGCATGCACAAGCGGGTACAGCATCCCCAACCTCCTTCAGCAGGGCCGGGCGAAACTGTGTTTCGTATTCTCTGCCCGGAGTCCAAGGCCGGAGGAGTCATAGGAAAGGGGGGTAGCATTGTTTCGCAGATTAGGCAGGAGACAGGTGCCCGAGTCACCGTGCAGGAGACTGTCCAGGGTTGCGAAGAGAGGGTTATTGTTATTTCCGCGCCAGAAGATGCTGGGAACAATGGTGGAGATTTGGGGAAAATTTCGCGGGCCCAAGAGGCTCTGTTTAGGGTTCATGGAAGGATTTTTGAAGATATTGTCGATGAAAATGACCCCGACAATCTTATTACTACTCGTCTGGTTGTGCCCAACGGTCAAGTAGGGTGTTTGCTGGGCAAGGGTGGGAAGATCATCCAACAAATGAGGGAGGAGACGAAGGCGCATATTAGGATTTTGTCTCGAGAGATGACGCCGCCATGCGTTCAATCTACAGATGAGATTTTACAGGTGCACGATATGCCTTTGTTGTTTTCGTCCTCAAATCCGCATGTTTTCCCTTCATTTTTTCTAATATGTTTTCTTCGTTTTTCCCCTTTTCGTTTCAGCAGATTTCATTCTACTTAGTTTCTTGGTCGGTTACATTACTGCCCAAGTTTTCCCTGACTTACACCCGGTTGAAGCTCATGGCATTTGCGTGGGCAGACCAGGGTAAGAATAGGACCCTAGTTGATATTTTAACAAACCATTGACCTGACCAATGAATTAACTCGGCTTTTGGCATACATGCAAATTTTCCTCTTCGTTTAGAATTCTAGGCAGGGATCGGTATAGGTTGTCAGATAAGGGCTTGTTCTTTGTTACGAAGTACGGAACTTCTGTATGCTTCAGACGGCACTGGTCTGCATCTCTTGGGTCCATTTTTTGTTCTTCATAGACGTGTTCTTGGAAACCTGCCTAATTCCTCTCTTCTTTTAAATGAGATTCTGTTCATGATTTGTAGGCTTGCGTTGGAGTCCCATTCAAAAAATCCACACTACGGGTAACTACAGCTCGTCCTCAAATTCACATATGTGAGAGAGGCACAGCTGCACAAGTTAGGGCCATTTGTACAATTTTTATGCCCTTCTCTTAAAAGGTCTTAACCTCTTTCCATTTGTTGTAGTATGTGCACTTTTGAATTTGACTATGGTCATAGTTATCATGACTAGAATAGAGATTGGAACCAGAATTGCAAAATGTGCTCATGTAAGGGTGGATATAGCCAAATGGCATAAAGTTCAACAAACCATTTGACAGCAAATCAGTACAACGTATTCTTAGAATCATCTCCAAAATTGGGATCCTCGTCAACACCCTTCCACCCGGCATGGATATCAATATTGTAGCATTTCACTGAAATCTCCAAATTCTTACAGATGATAACAGAGAAGAGAGTGAGGAAAATAAATGGGATGTTATCATTGTAAAGTTTAGGGTTAGGGTTTATTGAGGTAATTTTTATTTGTTTGTGTTAAACACACATGGGGAGCGAGAGAGATGTAAAAGATAAATCATGCAATTCAATTTTTATTAACACTTGATATACATTTATAGTACAATGTGTGACTCTTGGGTTTCACATCCCAAGGTCCCTTGGACTCCTTTTGTCCATTCGGCTTCCACACTAACCCATTTAGGATTAGGTGTCCAACATTCCCCCCCTTAATCCAAAGGGTTATGTATGAGTCCAAGAAGAGAGTTGTAATACAAAATGTGCAAATATGTATGGCAGTACTAGGCTGAATGTGCTCTATGAAATGTTGGTATAAAGGACGGTGGTTTAAGGATGACCACCAACACTGGAACGCTTAGTGCAGTTCCCGGAACTCTTCCAAAATTGGCAAGAAGCTGGAGTTTTCTGCTAGAGGAAGTGCTCCTATTGTTTTGAAGAGGGAAACCTTCAACCATAAAAGGAAAGTCTCACCCCGCATAAAAGGTAAAACTTCAACCTGTAAAGGGAAGTCTCAACCTGTGATGGTTTAAGGATGACCAACAACTATGGAATGCTTAATGCAATTCCTGGAACTCTTCCAAGACTGGCAAGAAGCTAGAGTCTTCTGCTAGAGGAAGTGTTCTCAATTTTGTTCCCGGAACTCTTCCAAAACTAGCAAGAAGCTGAAGTCTTCTGTTAGAGGAAGTGTCCCAGATTGCCAACTGAAGGCATGCTCAGGGGCATCTTTGTCTCTGGCTAAAACTCTGAAACTGGTGTGGCAGGTTGTGGCTCAGGCTCGCTTGATGTGACTCTGAAGCTTGTAGATGACCATCATTTCCCCCCTATCAGATACAAGGTGAGATGATGGAGAAAATTCAGCTGCAAGACTTTTCAATACTCTGGAACAAGTTCTGACATGTGTTTGGAATATCTTCTTCGCTGTTGATGCCCATTGCCAAGAAGCGATCCATCCTAGATGAATCTTTGTTCTTGCAGGACGATTGTTTCTGAAGCATCTGTGTGAAGAATGACTGGTTTTATGACAAAGCTTACATGGATGAAGATCAAAACAATGATCTTTCAAATGGCCAACTCGGTTACAGTGTTGGCATTTCACGATCTGATGTTGTTGTTGCTGTGGAAGAGGAGCAGAGTCTGGAATAGCTGGAGGTGAACTGTCATGAGGAGCAGGTGAATTGTCATAAATGAATCCAACACTCTGAAACTGAATGGGCTTTGAGTAGTCTGGAATATGAAAGGACAAGTCCTTGTCATATCCAAGACCAGTTCTGTGCTTGTTGTGGACAAGCTGTTCCCAAGGTCTGATGATGGGCTTGGGAAGTGCAGAGTGAGTTTCTGCATCTGCATGTACAACTGCTGCTTTATTTGAATGAACAGGAACATTATTGACTTGCTACTGATGGGTGGTTGTCTCAATGTTCTGAACAAAAACAGGTTCAGAATGATGTCTTTTGATGTAGCTCTTCTTGCTGTAGCTGTTCCCAAGGTCTGATGATGGGCTTGGGAAGTGCAGAGTGAGTTTCTGCATCTGCATGTACAACTGCTGCTTTATTTGAATGAACAGGAACATTATTGACTTGCTACTGATGGGTGGTTGTCTCAATGTTCTGAACAAAAACAGGTTCAGAATGATGTCTTTTGATGTAGCTCTTCTTGCTGTAGCTGTGATTCAAGTTGTAAAAAATCTATCTTTTCCTGTGCATTTTGTAGACATGTCTGAATTTTTGAAAGAGATCCTTTGCTGATTTGTAATGTGTCATCAACAGTAGATTGTATAAGAGTTTTCATGAACTCTAATACTTCACTAATTCTGGCCATTTTTCTTCAGTGTCACTTAAAAACTGATCACAATTATTACTTAATGCAGAAAAGTAATATCCACGTACAGTACACAGCAATATCTTGTATAAATATGCAGCAAATGAATCAGGGAATCAATGCATATATATGTAGACAGAGACTATAATGAGTTTTAATACTACAATTGGGGCAACAACAACTGCAAACTTGCTTGGATCTTTCAAGTTCTCCTTCACTTTCAAATCAGAACCTGCATTACCAGGATCTTCACAACTTCTATGCTTATAAACATACATGCTCTATTTTGCCCAATTCAAAATTAGACAATCTCTTTTTAATTCACTCTTTATGCGGAAGTTTTCTTTCATATTTATGGTTATAAAACCAAAATCCACAATAATCATTCATAAAACATCAAATTGTTTATCAATCAGATTTTGAATGCTTCATAACACCAGAACTATGCCTTAAGTCCCTCATTCATTTCATCACCAACATTCCACGTGTGTTTATACACCATCACTAATTCTTCCTGCATGTGTTGGATTCAGTTAAATGCACCCTTGAGTTATCATAACAACTTAACAAAGTTATTTAAACCCCATTTTGACTTGCAGACATTGGTTCACACATCCCTGCTTAACAAACAGTAGCACGACCTAAATATGGAAGTTGTAATTTAAAGTATGCTATCCACTTATTCAACATTTTCACCATTGATGCTAACATTCTCAAGATTATTTGAACATCAATATAATTTTGATCTCTTCAGTACTCAAGAATAATAAATGAAGAGCTGCATATAAATTTACTGATAGGTTGTTGCAATGATCATCATTGGTCTACCCAAACAATGCTGGAAGAGAGTCTTTGAATCAGACTTCCAGATTCTATGCGAAGTTCATCTCTTCTCTTGCGGTCACAACTCAGGGAGCTTTACTCACATTATACCACAATGAAACACACCTGTACTCATCTTTGTCCTTGTTTGCAAGAGATTCATGCACACGATTGTGACATAGGAGGGTTCAAACAAAAGTAATATGTAAATGGTGGCTGCAGCTTGAGTAACCAGACAGTCACAAGACTTTAGGCTCATTGTGACAGCCTTGATGTGACCACAATAATCTCAGGCCAAAAATCTATTCTTCAACCACAGACTTTAACTTCAAACACATACCTTGTGATGCATGCTTCAGCTAGATCAAATTCCCAACAATGAATAACCAGGGATCCAAGCTCCATAGTGATAAGGAGTCCTAAGATTCATGTTGCCTCTGACTCTTTTACAAATTGGACTGCTTCAGAAGTCTGTCTTGATGAAGGGCTTAACAACAGCCTCACCTTAGACATATCAATAGAGCTTAAAGAATTCGAACTGGAGAAAATGCGAACCCTTCTCTCCTTGCAACACGCATCATCAATTCGGAATCCAACGCTATTGCTTACTGTTCTGAAAACTTGTATGAATTGCAAGCGCAAATTTCATCAATGTTGCAATGCTATCACCATTTCAAATCAGATCTGCGCACTTTCAGTAACGCTCATATGCCTTGACTGGGGTACGCACCTGTTCAATGCACCTAACCACAGGCAAAATCAAAGTAATTGAAATGTCATTCGCTATCGCATCTCAACATCACCAAACGCTGGTCCCACTGTCCTCATCCTTTCTGATTTCAGGAAACATTCCAGTCTTAGAGACACTAGTCATCCATGTATCGATGTTACCAAACAACAATTCCCAGTAAATCACAGAGACCTCGATTTTAATGGCACCAAAACCATCATTAGCCAAAAATTTATCACAAATCCTGTTCCCTTGTTTTCGTATGCGTGTAATTTAACCACAACAACAGATGAACTGGGTTGAAGAAGGCGCGCGCTCACAAAAACCATTTCTTTTCGCATTCCTCATTCAACATTTAACACAAATGGAATACACTGTCCAGCACCACGATCTAGTAGAAAGCGTTCAACATGATTTGAAATTTCACACAGAGCAGCCGATGCCATAACCGGTCCACCACAGGTTTTTGCCTCATTTCTAACACCATTTTCCTTCACCCACAGATAATGAGGTGTATGGAGTACTGGGATTTTGGGGGCGGGGTTTGAATGGAGAGTTACACTGAAATTTCAGGAGCCCTTCTGCATGATTTTGCAGCTAGCACGCTGAACGGTTTGACACATTACTTGCATGCGAATTTACATTTCTACAATAATGACACACATGCCTTTTTTTGTGCATGAAAGCATAGATGTGCTGCATGATTCGATACGTTTGAAAAGATGCTATCGACCGCTATAAACACTCTGGAGAAGTCAGCATGGGATTGCAGCTGCCATGAATCCCATGCTGACTACACAGGCCACACATCATAGCTTTGATACCATGTTAAACACACATGGGGAGCGAGAGATGTAAAAGATAAATCATGCAATTCAATTTTTATTAACACTTGATATACATTTATAGTACAATGTGTGACTAGTGGGTTTCACATCCCAAGGTCCCTTGGACTCCTTTTGTCCATTCGGCTTCCACACTAACCCATTTAGGATTAGGTGTCCAACAGTTTGTTTTTTTTTTTATATATTTGGGTGGGGCTGCAGGATCAGATTGAACTAGTTTGACTGTTCATTAGGTGGAAATTGGTTGTTTTAGGTCTAAAACTATATGAACTGGAACATTTTGCATTTGATAACAAGGACTATGTTGAGAATAACATCTAAAAAGTTGTTAGTGTCTATCTTTCTAATCTCTAGATGACCTATCATGCACTTGGCATCAGGTTGCGTTATAGTTTCAACTGGGGATGTGTTCTGATCCCTTCTTTCAATATTGGCTTTGTTTATATTAGTGATCTGGATCCCTCTCAGCATCTATGCCTGAACAATGGCCTACTGAGACTTAATGATGTGAAATAGTTTGAATACTTGAGGAACCCTCCTTTTTCTGTATTTACCTTGAAAGTAACAGCCACTGTAATTTTTATTTTTCTACATAATATGACTAAGTTATTCTCCAAGTTGACGACTTGTTTCAGATAAGCATTGATACCCATAAAATCTATATTTTCTTAATGTCATTATAGTATGTATTTTCTAAGAGCATCCTTAGTTAACCTTCAAAATATTTATGCAGATTACAGGGTACTTGAATGTTGTGAAAAAAGCATTACAGATTATCTCAACCCGACTGAGAGACAATCCTCCCAAGGAACGTGCTCAGCCACCTTCACATTCTGCTATTTACTCTCCAAATAATCATTCTACACCTGCAGATGTTTACTTGCCATATCAAAATACAATATCTCGTCATGCAAATTTGGATGAGCCTGTTCCAGGAATGAGATCATCTAATGAATTTAGCAGGGGTTCAGGTCCTGCAAGTTCTGGACATATATTTTCTCCTGCAAAAGGGCCTCCAAGTTCTGGACACATGTTTTCTGAAAGTGGAGGGTCTCGTCTGACTGATCGTGGGCCCTCTTCATCTGTGGAAGAGCTAGTTTTTCGTGTTTTATGTCCAAATAAGAAAATTGGCAGTGTAATTGGGAAGGGTGGTAGTATTATTAAACGCATGCGTGAAGACATTGGTGTGAACATCAGAGTTACCGATTCTGTTCCAGGGTCTGATGATCGCATTATTATAATATCGTCAAATCAGGTATGTAATCTGTTTTCTCAAATTGTCTATAAACCTAATGCTCTTATCTTTATGGCAGAATAAGAATTTCTATTATGATGTACAGAATTATTGTTATGCTAAACTATTTTTCAGTATCCTTCCTTTGAAGATTTGTTCCCATGGCACAAGAGTTGACATATTCTGACAGGCTTGTATCTGTTGTATTGGCTTGCAAGATGCATATTTTTTGGGTTTTATGTATAGTGAAGTTAATTAAAATGTTACTTCGATTACAATTGAGCCAAGATTTCACATAAGAGTATTTCGAAACTTTGCAATAAAGTTTCTATGAACTCCTAATTTTATTATAGGTTTGAAGCAGAATCTGCACTATATTAGAAATGTTGATGAAGAATAATTAATGTTTCTTGATGGAACATTGAAGCTTTTCTGGTGTGTTATAACTTGTAGATATAATTAATTAATAAATTTACTGCAAAAGCAAAATTTTAGTCTTGTTATTGACGTCTATCATAAAATTTGATTGCTTTACATATATTGTAGGTTCCCAATGACAATCTGTCTCCCGCCCAGGAAGCTTTACTGCACATTCAAAATCAAATTGTGGACCTGGGGCCAGACAAGGATGGTGTTATCACCACAAGGCTTCTCGTCCCCGCCAGTCAAGTTGGTTGTCTAATTGGCAGGGGTGGTACAGTGATTTCTGAAATGAGGCGGACAACAGGTGCGAATATTAGAATATTACCAAGAGAAGACCTTCCTCGGTGTGCTTTGGAAACTGATGAGTTGGTTCAGGTATATACAATACTCACTTTCTAATAAATTATTTTTGCAAATTAAGAGAGATCTCGTCAAAATTGCAAGGCTGGAACAAGTCATGTTAGGGATGTGTTTTACTCTCATAGAGCTTTTGTTGTCTAGTCAATCAAATAGTCCTTTTAATGTTAAGCAAGCTTTTGGCAGATTGTAGGGGATATAAGGGTTGCGCGAGAAGCTTTAGTTCAGATAACTTCAAGACTGCGGGATAATTTAAACCATGAAAGGTCCAGTACTGGTGCTATGGTTTCTTCATCTCTGGCACCATTAAGTAGTAGAGAAAGGTTTGAGCAGGGTTCTCCTGGTAGATCTTTCTCTTCTAGCATGGCGTTTCAAGGTGGTGGTCATTCATCATCAAGCTATCCGACTATGCAGTCTTCACCAGCCCCATGGTCATCAAAGGTCAGCTTTGTTTAAACATTTTTATTTATTTTCATCAACTGTTGATTAAAACAAGGTTTTTCTGTCTTTGAGGGCTGTTATCAATTATTGGACATTATTTCTGCTCTACTATGCTTCAACGCATGATGTCTGAATTTGAGAATTTTCGCAAATGGGAGTTTGTGTCATTTTCAGGATTTTGTAGTGGATCTATGTTGTTTGAGGGGGCTTGTTCTGTATATTTAAAACTGTTGTCAGATAATGGTTCCTGTATACTTTATGAATTTTCTATTTTGAATATTGTTTTGTTGCAATGAGATAACATGGGAGCAGTATGAGATTAAAGATAAATCTGGCTTCAATGGTGACAAACAGCATGGGCAAGTAGCTCACACTATATGCTATGATTGATGATTCCACAGGAATAGACTTCAGTAGAGTAAGCTAATTTTGTAGCAAACACTCGTTCTAGCCACAAATCTGATAAGAATCTGGTAGAAATTTCAGGCACGCGCATAGTTTAAGGGGGATCCTCATCTGTGAATGGTGAAACAGTGTCCTTAGGGGTCTTACCCAATTTTGAATTGACTGAGATTGTCCAAAATTAAATCAGAGTTCCAGATCAAGAGAAACAGACTTTTTGTATTTCTTGATTTGGGCAAGTGGAGGGGAGTTTGATACAATATTAGACATCTCCAACTTAAATTATATACCGTTTTCCATTATTTTGGTTTGGACCACACCTGAACTAAGTAAAGCATAAATGTTTCAATTCTGAAATTAACTCATCAGACTTCAGTTATTTGCTGTTATAGTAATTCTATATTCTGGTCTGGGTGAGAATTGTATATGTAACTAGTCAGTGCCCTATTATATTAATAGGGTCAGGTTGTATGTCCAACTAATCAGAGTTCTTTAATGGTCAAACTTTAAGCAGAGTGAGCTATCCAGGCATAGATCATTTTCCCTTCTTTTGGCATTTTCCGTTATCACGGAGTTTTTAATTTGGCTTTGGCAAATTTTCCAATATTTGCTGAGACTTTGAAAATGTGTTGAGCATTTGCCAAGTCTTGTGGGCTACTTTCAGCTGGTGAACTGAGTCAACTTTTCGATTATTGAGTACTTAGAATTGATTTATCTCTAAACAATGTGTTTTGTGTAGACGATCTATATTGTACTCTTGAAGAATTAGTAATTTAGGACACTCGATGAATTCCTCTCCCGTCCTTCTGTTAGTACTTTTTCGTTTTGATTTCTTAGAATAGAAGCAGATTCTTGGCAACGCTAGGTATTTGACTCACAATATGAGTCTGGCTCAACAAATTGCCACAATTATTGCAAGAACTATCAACTTGAACAGAGTAAGATGTTTCTTACCAAGACAGATTTTCTTGCTTTCTTCATATTTGCATGACTACGACAAACATTCAATTGTTTCTTTTGTTGTCTCCCACAATGCATATATTGTTTGGAATTCAATATCATCACTGTCCCATGTAGTTAAAGTTTTATTTATAATCTATTGACAATTGATTTCTCTGCAACTTGCAAGACCTGTTAGGATTTTATGGTTTGGATTTCTTGGAATAGGATGGAAGCAGATTCTTGGCAATGCCATTTAGTTGAATTGCAACATGAGTCTAGCTTATGGATTAAGAACTCTCAACTTGAACAAACTAATATGCTTGACTGATCAACTATCAAATGTGTTCCTTTTGTGGTTTCCTGCAATGTGAGGTGTACTTCACTCAGATTGCAGTATCATGAATATCATGTGTATTTAATTTTCTATTTAAAATATATGAAGGATAATTTTGTCTGCAAGCAGCAACCTCTCTTGTACGATCAACTTGAGGAAACTAATATGCTTTCTGTCATTATTTTGTTTTCTTCAAAATTAGGATATTTGCATGACTGAATATTCAAGTGTTTGTATTAGTCGTTTCATACAATGCGGGGCATACTTCGCTTGTAATGCAGTATCATGGCTATACTATGCAATTAAATTTCTATTTAAGATAATTGAGCATAAATTTGTTTGCAAACAGCAACCCCTGTGGTACTGACTATATGCTTTGTTTCAAAATTCAGTCAAATCGGGATATAGGCAATGTTGGCAATTTCTCTGAGTACGAGGAGCCAATTCTTCGTCAAGGGGGTTCTACTGGATTTGGAAGGTACACGAGATTTGGGAAATTTTGTGGGTTGGTGGTGTCATGGGGGTTTTGCTGATTACCATTTTTGTAGTAATGTCACTGACATTGTATATCATCTTTGGCAGTGTCAGAGCTGCTGGTGGGCTTATCACAAAAACTACAGTTGAAGTTGTAATACCAGAACGCGCAGTTGCAGCCATTCTAGGAAAGTCTGGGAATGGTATTGTTAAAATTCAGCAGGTAAGCTGTTATAAAGAAAGAATAAATTTAATTTGTAGAGCTGGTCATCAACTTGTCACATATTTAGAGGCAATAAGAATGTGTTAAATGCCTTTGCTATGAGGGCCCTTTATTGATCATGTTTTTTTTGTATGTTCAGATTTCTGGTGCCAAAGTTAATCTTCTTGAAGTTAGACCAGGAACATCTGAAGGAGTGGTTGAAATTTCAGGCACTCCAGAGCAAACAAATGCAGCCCAATGCTTGATTCAAGCATCCATTGTCAACAGCAAACCTTTATTTCGTTAGAATGCCAATGAACAGATTTAATGGTAAGATTTTCATCATCAGAATTCAAAATCCCTATGCAAATATACGTGATTTCTTGGGGATTAAAGCCCAGGTTAATATCTATTGGCCTAGTTCTGACAATTCTACGTTCTCCTTGCAATTGCATCTTACTTACCAGATGAAGCACACGAATGTTTGGAGTCCGGAACAGTATTTTGTATGGACAAGAAAACGGTTCAAGAACTAAGCAATTAAAGCTTTTCATTTCTTTATTGTGAAATTCCATGGGATCCTCTTCAACTGAAATTTTTGAGACTTGGAGACTTGGAATGAAGTGCTGTAATTGCCAAAAATGTTGCCGGGGAAAATTTGACATTGTAGTGACAGACATTGTTTTTCCACTGCCAGGGCAAATGTGTTTATCAATAATCAATACTTGATTATCCGGCTTATAAAGTGGGATTTCTTTGACTTGACATAAATGTATTTTGGAAGAAAAGTCACAGAACGATTTTGATAAACAGTAACTGGATTATATTTTGAATTTGGATTCTACTCTTCTGAGTTTTAAGGATTTGGAATTTATATCAGACTCTTTAAGTTTCTGTCAACCTAGTTCGCATTGTCTGTTCTTGATCAATGGGTTTGTCAACATTTAGTTGGAGAGGTCTTATTCATTTGTTTCTGTAACCATTTTCTTTTTATTTTTGATATTCGGCCTTCTTTAACATACCTGTACGACTGCCAGTGGTTGTGGTTCAAAACCAATGTTTTCTGTTTTTAATGTTTGGGGTATTACGTGTTTTGAGGGGCCAATTAGACAGGTATCCTGTACTTATATTTGGTCATTATCATTTTATGGATTTGTCATTTGTCATTATCATATGAGGTTGGACCAGCTCTTATGATTGGCGTTAAGATATGTGACTGTCACCAAGGCAGCTGCAGTCGAATCTCAAGGGATATGAGATTCATGCCTACAAATATTTGATGGGTAGGCAATTCAAATCTCATGATAATAACTGACCAAAGTGGATCTTGACATTCTGCCGATAATTATTTTTATTATTTTCCTAAATACATGTCACAATCAACGTAAAATCACAGGCCTTTACATCTCATTCAACTGTTACAAATACTTCGCTTCAGCTGACATGGACAAGTAACTATGTTCATCTATGCAAGGAAGACTAGTGATCCTAACCACATTTAAGTAAAGAGATGGCACAGTTACTGATATAGCCTAGCCCACCTTCAATTGTTTCTATCCATCTTACCAAAAGCAATGACATTAACACAACCTACGTGGAATGGTTCAAGAAGTTGCGTTGACTAGTAATCGTCAATTGCATGTCATGATGCACCTTATATTTTATATTTTGTGATAATTTGAAATCTAAAGCATTTAAAAACCATTTTGTAAATATATAAAAATTAGGTGTTGTCTCAATTGAGTGTCAATGGAGTATGGTTTGAATGGTTACAAGAAACAGGTGTCCGTTCGACTTAATTTCAAATGTGTCTTTGTTACATGTTTCAAATTTTCTTTGTAGAGTATCAAATGGATATAATTAAGTGAGGCTGTTAAGAAAAATTATTACCTTAGATTTTAAGCTTCTGTGGAAGTTTTTAGTAGTGTCATGATCTGGATTATCCACAGTTTTTAGTTTATTCTGCCGGTGTTTCAAATCCCAAAGGGGGTCCATCATCAGGACAAATCAAATGGATTATGAATGAAAGATTATTAAGAGAAGTGAGTTTTGCGACGTGGATATAAAATTACAGGTCCGCAGCTTTTCTCAAGTTTTATCCTTAAGAATTTGAGAAGACAGATCTCCTTCCATGTTTCCCCTCCGTACAGGGAAGTTATGTTAGATTTTAAGCTTCTGTGGAAGTTCTTTATAGTGTCATGATCCGGATTATCCACAGTTTCTAGTTCATTCTGCCGATGTTTCAAACAACAAAGGGGGTTCATCATCAGGACAAATCAAATAGAATATGAATGAAAGATTATTGAGAGAAGTGAGCCTTGCGACCTGGATATAAAATTGCAGGTTTGCAACTCTCTTCTCAATTTTTATCCTCAAGATTTCGAGAAGACATATTTCCTTCCATGTTTCCCCTCCATAGAGGGAAGTTATGTTAGATTTTAAGCTTATGTGGAATTTTTTGTAGTGTCATGATCCGGATTATCCACAGTTTTAGTTCATTCCGCCGATGTTTCAAACCCATAGAGGGTGCATTATCAGGGCAAATCAGATAGAATATGAATGAAAGATTATTGAGAGAAGTGAGCCTTGTGACCTGGATATAAAATTGCAGGCTCGCAGCTCTCCTCTCAATTTTTATCCTCAAGATTTCAAGAAGACAGATCTTCTTCCATGTTTCCCCTCCGTACAGAGAAGTTATGTTAGATTTTAAGCTTCTGTGGAAGTTTTTTCAGACAATTTCATATCTTTGCGACATGTTTTAAGCCAGTCTATTGTCAATGAAGTATGTAGTTAATGATGTATATACATGATTTGTATGTTAGTGGAAGCACTTTGGTAGCTTTATTTTGAGGATGGTATATATGTCTATGGTGAATTCTGATTTTTGTAAGGTGCAAGGTTAAGTAAACAACTCCTCAGCAAGTCATAATTTGGTAAAGGTAACAACTATTTGAGCTGCAACCAATTGACACTCATATACAAACAAATAATTGGTTACTTAAAAGTAAACATGTTAGGGAGGCACTTGAACTTGAAGTTGCAAAGTAACTTCTTTTCCTCAGTAATATTGACACATTGACACGGTCACATACAAAACACAACTTTCATCCCAAACACTCTAGTTACACCCAATTTATACTAATACAACTCTTCATCAAAATTGACCCATAAAACACAAGTGTTGTCCATAACCATTTTAGCTACACCCAATTGACTCATAAAACACAACACAACTCTTCATCACAAACACTCTAGTTACACCCAATTTATACCAATACAACTCTTCAACAGAATTGACCCATAAAACATAAGTGTTGTCCATAACCATTTTAACTACACCCAATTGACCCATAAAAAACAACTTTCATCACAAACACTCTAGTTACACCCAATTTATATCAATACAACTCTTCATCACAATTGAACCATAAAACACAAATGTTGTACATAACTATTTTTGCTTACGCCCAATTGACCCATAAAACACAAGTGACAACCATAACCATTTTTGCTACCAATAAAACACAAGGGTTTTTTATAACCATTTTAATTACATCTAGTTGATGCATTCACACACACACACACACCTGTTTAAACCAGTGTTTTAAAAATTGGTTGGTTTGAACCAGTAACTAGTCAAACCGGCCGGTTCACTAGCCCACTGGGTCAAACCGACAAAAAAACCTTGTTTGACCCTTCTCTTTGCCAAAAAATTATAACTGGTTGGTTTATTGCTAGGGCAACCATAACCCCCATAGAATACATTTTTTTTGAGTTTTGAAGCTGTTTTGAGGTAAATTTGGGGTTGTTTTCCTCCAAATATAATCCCTCCAAGAAAAACATGCCTACCCTCTCATTTCCCTGACACATCTCAACCCTAGCAATGTTGGCAATTAGTGGTAATGTTAAATTCTTAAAGTAAAACTGATATTTCCTTTAATTTTCATTTTCATCCTTCTACTTAAATTTTTAATATTACTATGAATTGACTCAGGATGTTTGAGAGTGGTTTCAACCTCATTGGATTTCATATGGAAAAACTCACTCAAAATTTAGTAGGCTTAATGGTTTTCAGGATTTCATAGTTTGGGGGTTTGCAATGTTTCCATTTGATTCTATCATGCGTGAGGGTATGAGATTGACATTGATCAAGAGCATGAAGCCCTTTAAGAACCTTGATATTGGTGGCATTGATTGTTGAACTTTGTTGATGTTGGTGGTATTGATTGTTGAACTAGGGTTCATGAAAATAAGAAGAATATTGTCCTTAGTGGATTCGAAAAATTTTGAAGGGCCCTATTGCAACTTTAGTTCTTTGGAAACTTTGTCTACTCCGTTTATGTCCCTATAGACACGAGCAAAGGAGAGATGAATGAAGGTTGATTGCATATTCTCTTTATGTCTATAAGTAATGGTTGAAGGGTAAAATATTTCAATGTGAAGTCTCCTTTCATCCATTGGATGACTAGAAGTGAGTTTCCAAAAATTTGAATTTGTGTAGCTCCTTTTTCTTGATATTGAACTTGTCCTAGACTATTTGGACAAAGGATCTATTCCAATGCTGTAGTTTTGCTTTCTCTAGTGGCAAGCCAACAACATTCGTAATGTTAAGATCATAATTTTTTTTCATGCGTGGTTCACAGAGACTGGATCGATGGTTGCTATGTCCACAAAAACTATTTGCAAAGATCCAATTGAAGGAATTGCACCGGCTCATTAGCAAAGTCTAACCCCAAGAGCTTCAAGGAGAACTGACCTCACAACCTTCCATTAACAAAGTTTTTTAATTATGAGAACTTGACCAATTGAGCTAACCCTTAGGGATACCATGCTAGTACTATATTATAAACCAACTCATGTGCAAAAAACACTTATGTGCGAACAAAACCCACTTGCTAATTTCCAAAATATCGATGAATTCATTCACCATAAGTGAAATTTAAGATTATTACATTTGGAAACTCTATCCATTTCGCTGATCACTAATGGCTTTTCCAAAGTGTCGCTGACCATTGTTGAAATTTAAAATTCTTATATTTGAAAATTTAATCTTCATAAATTCTCTTGACTATCGATGAATAGGGTGTATTAGAATTTTGTAATCAATCTAGAAAGAATTTTTAACAATTGTAGATGCAATTGGTGATAATTCCCTTTTTGCTAATGCTAGGCAAGTTGCTTACTATTGAACAAAAGTTCTTAAATTGGTCTACCTCTTCCGAATTAAATTCCATGGAAGAATTATTTAAATAATATGAAAACATGCCTTCTTCATTCAAGTTCATTACTTTCTAATAATGGATAAAATCTTTACCAAAAGTGGTTGAACTCCATTTTATGTGCTCTCTCTCTCATAGAAATGAATTACTACTAGAATTTATTATATTCAAGTGGTAAATAAAATTCCTTCTTCTTTCTTAAACTAAGTAGGAAATTTATATTAAGCAAAAATATGTAGTGAGATAGTTTTCAGGTTTGACTTCTTGTCCCTATTGACTAGGATTCAACAAGAGCTTTCTTCTTCTTCTTCTTCTTCCCTACCAATACATGATTAAATTGGTTTTTAGGTTTGACTTCTTGTCCCCATCCACTAGGATTCAACATGAGTTTTTTTATTCTTCTTCCCCCCTACCTTTATGCAAACTTTCTTCTTCTTCTTCTTCTTCCCTACCTTCATATGAGTTTTCTTTTTTTTCTTTCCTACCTTTATGTAAACTTTCTTCTTCTTCTTCCCTACCTTAATGCAAACTTCTTTTGTTGTAGGTGGAATACTTGTGATGAATAAATTTAATTACAAGATTTTTTTTATATAATTTGACTTATTCTTAAAATAATAATTATCAATAATTAAGTATTAATTTATCTTCAATAATAAATAAATATTATATGGTTAATTAAAATAAACCTTATTTAATAAAAAACTTAAATATTTGGATAATATTTATCATTAAAACAACTGACTTTTATTTTTCCCTTAAAATAGAAAACTTAAATATCTGGTTAATATTTATCATTAAAACAGCCGACCTTCTTTTTTCCCCTTAAAATCAATTCAGCGTACCTCATAACTATTTATATCTCACAATTGTAGCTCTTCTACTATCAAAACTCAATAACAGTCCTGATGATGGATCCTTGTTGGGATTTGAAACATCGACAATATATGGTTTTTACTGTGGGTTCTCCGGTTGCTAAGTTAGAAGATATTAACCACAGAAGTCTTAAATCCAAAATTAAATTAGTTTTCCGGTTTGACTTCTTGTCCCCATTGACTAGGATTCAGCATGAGCTTTCTTCTTCTTCTTCCCTACCAATACATGATTAAATTGGTTTTTAAGTTTGACTTCTTGTCCCCATCCACTAGGATTCAACATGAGTTTTCTTCTTCTTCTTCCTCCCTACCTTTATGCAAACTTTCTTCTTCTTCTTCCTACCTTTATGCAAACTTTCTTCTTCTTCTTCCCTACCTTAATGCAAACTTCTTTTGCTGTAGGTGGAATACTTGTAGGGTCTTCCTGGCCTGAAGAATCTTGAATTGAGAATTATTCATGACCTAAAGATTTACCTTAATCAACTTGATTTGCCTAACTTGCCATTGGTTGAGGGCTTCACTCACATTGGAATTATTGTCCCCGGTAATGTGGGATAAGATCTTTTGTCTTTGGGATTTAGGAAACCTCTTGTTATTTTTCTTAGGAAATCATAGTCTCTTAAGGTGGAGGAACAACTTGTAGAGATTCAAGATGGATTTTTCCAAGAGTGAATATAATGGTAAGAGGATAAAACAAATTTTGGAGTTGCACCCAAACAGGAGTTGTGCTCAAAACCTCTTTCAAAGGGATATAAAGATGGAGACCAAGGTTTCAAGCATAAGGGTTACTAAAATTCTTACTAGTCATTGCAAAAATCTTAAAAAGCATGCTACTTTGTTTAGAAGCATATATGAATATTATATAATTGAATTCTTAGCTTCAGAAAGTAATACAATCCAAAAAATTCCTTACTTTCAAGTACATAACCTTAATTTTATTGAGAATTACTCCCCACCAATATTTGTGTAAATCTTTACATTGAATATAAAGGATTAATATGTAGAAAATTATTATCTATGAACACATTTAATTCAACAAATTTTGCAAGTTCGAGTAAATACACATTCTTATCAATGATTTGATCAATCAAATATAAGTGCAAACCTTGCATAGGAGCATGTAATTGCAATATGTTGGTACTCATTTTTGTCATTAAAAGAAACCTAAACTTTGCTCATTTTAGCCATGGTCACCTTTATTTTGAGCTACTTTCACATATTTTGATATTTTTTCTATTAAAGACCATAAAATCATTAAAAATTATTTTTAATATTTTATTTTAATTGTGATTTATTAGCTAATCAAAAATTTGAAAATTCAATTTTTACAGGAGCGAAAACATACATTTGGTTTTTATCCTTTCCTTCGCGATATGGTGAAATATCCCTTTGATCCACAAAAACCAAAACCAAAAAGCTCGGTCACTGAGTTATATAGTGAGAGCCTCTTGAGGTAATAAGATCTTACAACCCATTTTTATATCTATGAAAACTATGATAGCCTCAGAGTGGAATGATTATGTTGTGAGAGACGCTTGAGGCAATAAGATCTCACAATCCATTTTTATATCTATGAAAACTATGATAGCCTTAAAGTGGAATGATTAGTTACTCTTTTTCTTTGAAAGTTACATTGTTAATATATATATATATTTTTCCTTACATTGCAATAGTTTAAGCAGTTTATAAGCATAAATTATGTTTATTTTGTTTATCATATTAAGTTAGAATTTCTATTTTTACATTGGTTTAATTAACATTGATTTATTTTAATTATAGTTATTAACTTCAATTTCATTTTTAGTTTAAACTTATTTAGAGATTATATTATTCATTAAGTAGTGTCTCGGGGAAGTACTAATCTAATTCTTTCACACAAATTGAGTGTAATTCGTAAGTTTATGAACTCTGTATTGATATAATGATGACTTAATTTATGCAAGTAAATTAAACCCAACCTACTAAGTATTTTTGTTAGAATTAACTAATGGAGCAATGGGAGATATAAAATATGCGCAAACAAAAAAACATAAAATAAGAGAGACACAAATATATGTGGTTCACCCTATTTGGGTTAAGTCCACGAAGAAACAACCAATCCTCCATTTTATATTATCTAGCAAAATGAAGAGATACAACCTACAAAAAATCAGCTGTAATTTCCTCTTCGCTCTCATATAGTCTCCTCTCTCTTTCTCACACAGAATAATAATACACAATCGTGATACAATGCCCTCATATAAACCAAGGGTTGCCTTCTAAGGCAAAAAACCCTAAATTAACATAACTTTTACCGTTAGATCTTCCATACCCACATTGTCAAATTACAATATTTTACAAGGAAAAAAGGGGGGTCCAAAGAATTGTAGAACCCCGCGAGACTCCTTTGGAAATAATAGTGGGGGCGCACCCAACATAATTTAACTCCAAGAACTGAGGTGGTACAAGACAAATACAAGAAGAACAAGAAGAACTATTGTCTAAGGATGAAACAAGAGAAATGAAAATTGGATAACGAAGAATTCAATATGAAATCTACATTAGCAAGAGAAAAAGAAAGACAAGAAAGATAAATGAGAGCAAAAATAGACCATAATAAAAGAGGATCTAATATTGGAGTCGCAAGAGAAAAAATAAATAAAAGAGGAAAAGACTCTGAAGCACAAGAAGTAGAAAATGAAATCACTTTTAGTTTTTCTATTTATGATACACTTGTAGCTTTTGGTACGAAGGTAAAAATGAAGAATATACCAACATATATCTTTCTAAATTTTTACGGTATGTCAATTGAAGGCCTAATGATTTTCTATTTGAATTTAATGTTTTCTATCACACTTATCAATATACAATGACATTAATAAACTACATTTATTTCCAACAATTTTGAAAGGAGAAACTTTAAATTGGTTTATGTCAATTGAAGGCCTAATGATTTTCTATTTGAATTTAATGTTTTCTATCACACTTATCAATATACAATGACATTAATAAACTACATTTATTTCCAACAATTTTGAAAGGAGAAACTTTAAATTGGTTTATGGATTTAGGAGAATATACAATGGCATATTGGGATGACATGTGTAAAATATTTCTAAAGAAATATTAGTTTTATTGTAGACATAGGGACTCCAAAGAAGATATATTTAGGACATGTGTAAAGGAGAATGAAAATTTAGAGGAATATTTAGAAAGTTCTAATTATAATCTATAAACATCTGAAGAGAGTGTTGCATTAAATATAGATACCATTCAAATAATTTTTGTAAAATATATCAAAGATGAATATATAGTTATACTTAGATTTATAGGAGAAAGTGATATTTTTGATATGTCTTTTAATTAAATTTCTAAATTGTACACAAATTATTCCATGGCAAGAGCTAAAGTTGGCATAGGACAAAGGGACACACTTTTTAAAATCACCAAGTCAATTGGAGGAATTGTGACAAGAGCAGAATTAGGCAATCTATTAAAGAATTTCAAAACTGATCTTTTGAGTACACTTGGATCACAAAATGAACCAATATCAATATTTTGTCTTTAATGTAAGAAAAAAAAACATTCTTTAAGATATTTTTTTATTAAATAACATTCAACTTTGTGGCACATGTGCAAAAAACTATTCAACACAAAACTATCTAACTTTGTTGGAAGCAACAAAGTGGAAATGGAGTGGTGCAATCTCTATACCATATTTCACCTCTAAGGCCTTGGAAACCTTGAGCAACATGTATGAATCAACATTCTACTCAACAAATACCTCAACGCTATAATTCAAATCCTATACAAAATACTAGGAATGCTCCTATGCCTGGGCTGGTATGGCCTCCGCATTAGACCCTGTTAATTTATGGTATGTTCTATGCTTAGAGCAGTTTACTTATCTTTCTTATTATTATCCACATATTAGCAATCACATGTACATTAAGTAAAGTGCAGATAGAACATTAAACGATTGACAGAAAACAAACCAAGACAAGAGACATAAGTTGTGGCGGCTAGCCAGGGATAAACCCCAATATGGGGAAACACTTTGATCAAATCTTCTTTTATCTTCAATAATTCAATAGAGAGAAATAATACAAAAATCTGATTTACATCAATAGTAGCAAACCCTAGATCAACCCTAAACTAGGGCAGCCAATATCTTGCAAACCGACCGTCGGATCGCCTTGATTCCTTCACCAAAAAATGTGGCCTTCCAAAGAGAGTTAGGTTCACCTACTGTGCAGTCCAAAGAGAGAGAATGATGGACAACGTTAGTCAAACTTCCGATCTGCAGTTGCAACCCTAAAATCTGCGTCCTTCCTTCCACATGTGTGAGAGAAGAGTCTTTTCTGTGCAGGAGAGAGAAGAGACTCTTTTCTGCGCAAGAGAGACAGAGATGTGATGAGAGTGAAGTGTGCAAATGAGGAGAATACTCCTTGTATTTATATGCAAAATGCTGGGGTTGAATAGATGTGCTTGTTGGGCTTCTGAGCCTACATAAGTTGTTGGCTGACTTTGATAATTAGTCCATAATCAAAATAAATTCATATCTCCATAAATACTTATCGGAATCAGATGATATTTAGATCAATCCTACACCTCTCAATGAGAGGAATCTAGTAAAAATATTATCATCCATGAATAAGGTGACCCGCATGAAGTTTGGCCCTAGTTTCCAATTTTAACACTCCCTCTCAACTAGGGAGAACTTCATATGCATTCTGTTAGACTGTCATTGCTGTCCATCCATCAAATGCATTGTCCTATCTGGCTTGACCCTTCTTGCTCTGCTCTGCTTGGTTTTGCTATGCTCTGCTCGAATTATGAAGAAGAAATGATCGAGGATGTATCATACCATCTTCCACTGACCCGAAGTTAGTCTCAGAGTATGTACCACTCTCACTGGTCCAAGACCAGTATTATTGATCCTATATCAATGAAGGTCATCCTAGCATAGGGAGTACGGTAGATAAAACAATGCGTCCATCGGTACTACTATGGTCCCTATCCTCATTCCATTGCTCATTGATCATATAAGAGGTACTTCCCATGAGTCCCAGACTACATGGGTAGGATGCCTCGACAGGAGAACTAATCATCCTGTCCACAGGAGAGCGAATCATCCTATCCCATAAGAGAGCGAATCATCTTGTCCATAGGAGAGCGAATCATCCTGTCCACAGGAGTGCGAATCATCCTGTACCACAAGAGAGCGAATCATCTTGTCCATAGGAGAGTGAATCATCCTGTGCACAGGAGAGTGAATCATTAGTTGAATTGAGGCTTTTGTGATCCATAATAGTTGAAAGAATAACTTCAGCGTAAATCACATGTAGACAGACATTTGTTGACGCGTTTCGAACCAACTAGTGTGGTTCATTGTCAAGACAAGTTGAAGAAACAGATCCAACTTTGCATGCTAAATAGTCCGAGCAGAGCCTCCAACGGCTATCTTGATCAACGGCTAATTTTGACTTAGGCACCGCAGTCAAAAAGTTAAATTGATAATTTAATGAAGTTAGTTATCATACCTTAAATTATATAAAATAAAAACTCATAGATGTTTTTTTTTTGTAAGCTAAGGAGGGACCATTTTTTTATATTACTTCGAATTGAAACCATTACATTTCCATGGTGGCCTCAACCCGCCCCGGAGGGAAACTGGGTCTGTTGGCCACCTTAAGTTTTTGACAGCCATCCAAAAACCAAAAACCCTGATTCTTCTTGTCCATGCTATGTAAACTAAACATTCATAAAGATTACTACTATTCCTAGTTTGCATTATATACTTAAAGCTAGACGTCGTAACTTTCCTTTAACCTGTACAAAAACTGCAGAGAGCATACCCATATCCCTAGATGTTGCCCTGCGTGGGATCCTTCTGTCCATCTTCTTTCTTTATACCCATGTTAATCTTCTCTATTTGCTGCTGAATCTCATCTAGTTTTTTTGTCTTGCATCATCATGGTGATCTGAATGTTTTTCAATTCTCTCCTCAAATTAGGAATTCCTTAGGATAATTCTGTCATCTCTATGGCAACTTGCTCCATAGCCTTTGCCAACAGCCTTTTCATCACCCAATATACATGCAGGGCCTGCTTGTACAGTGTCATGCGTCCTCTTGTATTTCTTGGATCAGGTAGCAAGTATTCCCAATCTTCCATTTCTGATCCAGATTGGGCCTGGGCTGCTTCTTCCTCCAGATGTTGTATTATTCTTCTTATGTCCTTGTTAGTGTTTTCGCAATAGGCTTGCTCTGCAAACTGAATCTTTTTCTCCAAAGTTTTCCTGTATTTTCTTGCTGGTGATGGTTCTCGCTTCTCTCGTTTCCCTGCTGGTCACCCTCTTCCTCTGCTGTGTCGCCCTCGTCCCCTGCCTACTCTTCCTCTGTTCCTGTAGTTTCCTCCGCGTCCCCGGCCTTTCATGCCTGAAGTGCTCTCAAATTCTCCTTCCTCTTCGTGCCCCGTGCTTCTTCTTTCTCCATGCTCCCTTTCTTCTTGAGGTTTATCCTTTGCTACACCCCCGACCTCCCTAGCCCTCTTTCTTGGCTGATCGATGCCGTCCTGGTCTGAATCAAACATCTCCACGTCGTCCTCAGAATCAACCTGAAATGTATGATACTGTTCTTCGTCTTCTCCATCCGCGATTTCCTTCCCTTTTTTCCCCGGGCTGCTTCGACCTCTAATCTCTTCTTCCACCTCGTCTCTCATTCTCCTCCTTGTTGCCATTTGATTTCTCTTTCCGGCTCTGTCTATTATTCGTCTCTGCCCCCTCTGCCCTTCTGTGACTCCACTTGGTTCTTTCACCACCCTATCCCTTCGCACGCTCACTGCTATTTCATTTATTGTTTTCCTGGCTTTGTCTTGCCTTCCTCCTTTATTATATTTCCCCTGCCGCTTCTCCTCGTTACTCTTCCCTCGAGCCTCCTACCACCTGCCTCGTTCATGATCACCCACCTCTCTTCATCCTTTTACGCTATCGTACCTCCATCCCGTCTCTTCCCCATTACCTCCATCACCTCCTGTATTCATTTCTTCCTCGCCGTCCCTCCTTGAAATGATGTCCCTTCTGCTAATATCCCTGTCCAACTTCATCATTGCCCACTCCCCTTTTGCCTTGTCATCCTCCCTGGCCTGACTTGTATTGATTGCCCTGATCGCCGCCATTCTCACCCCGATTGGGGGGAAAAACTCATAGATGTTATTTACACTACTATTTTATTAAAAATTGTAACTTATATGGGAATTAAAAATAACTAACTTATAT
>APFE031637993.1:56626-102963 GCA_000404065.3 Pinus taeda
AACAAAAAGATACACAAAAATAAAAATGAATAAATTCAATTAAGAACGTAAAAAATAAATGAAAATAAGAATAAAAAGAAAAAAGAAAAATAAAAAATAGAATCGCCAGCAGCCTCGAGCTAAATGGGGAAAAGTAGGGGGTCACAGGGAGGAGGAGGTTCCAACCTATGGTGGCAAAACCAGGAAAACAGTGGGGAAGAAACTCCAGTTTGCAGAAAGAGCCTACTATGAGAATACCAACAAAGGGGTCAGGAGGATTATTCAGCATATGGAGGAGGAGGCTATTCAGGGTCAATCCGATCTTGAGATGGAGAATTGGGTTTACCTCCTCCCGGACCCTGGTAATACGAGAGGCCGCATGACCCTCTATAAACAAGCGCTGCATGTTTATTGGGTCATGAAGAGGCTGCTTGCCAAAGCTATGGAACAAGTAGCCATGGAAATGGCTGAATTGTCTCAAGGGATCCCAAATCTCAAGAAGGAATTGAAGAATATACAAATTACCCTGTTAATGCAGGACAAGAGGATGGATGAAATTCAGCAGCACCTAAAGCAATGCCACCCCGACATCAAGAAGGAAATGGAATAGCAGCCAGGGAAGGAGGCGTAGTCCCGGTAGAATTCATCTCAATTTTGCTTTATGAAGATAGTAGATAATAGTATTGTCATTGAAGCTTTTTGTGATAGGTATAGAAGGAAGATAAGAATTATTAGCAGTCTTTATGATTGTATAGTTCAAGAAGTACCCCGCGCCCCCCTGGAGCTCCCAGAGCCCAGTACATCATACTTGACCCTCATCGGAGGGTCTCTGAACGACATCAAGTCGTTCTCAAAAAGTCAGGAATTTGACCTATCCGAGGGTCTTTGTCAGAATGTCGGTGACCTGTTCATCTGTACAGATATGTTGGAGCCTTATTGCTCCTTGCTGCACCATATCTCGAATATAGTGGTACCTGATATCGATATGCTTGGAGCAATCATGAAATAAGAGATTTTCTGATAAATGGATCTCACTTTGGCTGTCACATAGAATCACAGTGGTATCCAATGTAAATCCAAATAGCTCACTGAAGAGATTTCACAACCAGACTGCCTCACAGGAGGCCATGCTAGCAGAAATATACTCTGCCTCGGCGGTGCTCAAAGCCACTGAATTCTGCTTCCTGTTCATCCAGGATATTGAAGCATATCCCAAGGAGAAACAACACCCGGAAGTGCTCTTACAGTCCACCACACTGCTTGCCCAATCAACATCAGTATATCCAAGTAGTCTCACATCTACGAGAGTGTATCTTAACCCATAAGTAATTATGCCACGAAGATATCTCAACATATTCTTGGCACCAATCCAATGTATGTGGCGAGGTTCAACCATATGTTGACTCAACGTGTTGACTGCAAAGATATGTCTGGACAGGAGTTCACTAAGAACATTAATGCTCCGACGAGTTGACGATAATCGGTGGCATTTCGTAAAACAGGTCCAACAGCACTACTGCTTAACTTTTTGAAGTCAAGCTCCATCGGGGTAGTTACAAGCTTGCAATCCACCATACTGAATCTTTCAAATATCTTCATCACATATTTTCCCTGAGATAGGAAAATTTCCCCTGGCTTCTGCCAAACTTCGAGTCCTAGGAAATAGTGCATCAGTCCTAGGTCCTTCATTTCAAATTCAGAAGCCAACTCCCTCTTACATTTATGAATGAGAGGGTCTGCACCTATTAGAAAGAGTTCATCAACATACAACACCAATATGAGAGGTTTTTCATCTTCAACCTTGAAGTAAAGGTTGGGATCGACTTCACTCCTAGTGAATCCCAACTTCATCAAGTAGCTATCGATCCTCTCATACCATGCTCGGGGTGCTTGCTTCATCCCATAGAGAGCCTTCTTCAACCTGCACACATGAGATTTTCGATCATAAATCTCAAATCCTTCGAGTTGCTCCACGTAGACCTCTTCTTTGATTGAACCATGCAAGAATGCGGTCTTAACATCCATCTGATGTAGTTTCCATCCTTGTGAAGTCGCAAGGGATATGATCGAGCGAATGGTGCTATATCTGGAAACAGGTGCAAATATCTCATAATAGTCTATACCTTCCTTCTGAGAGAAGCCACAAGCGACAAAACGAGCCTTATACTTTTCCGTACTTCCATCAACTACATGCTTTATCTTGTAAAGCCATTTAGAAGTGACAATTGTCTTATCCATGGGTCTGGGAACCACTTCCCAGACATCATTCTTCATAGTAGACTCATATTCTTCAGTCATAGCATCCTTCCATACTTGATGCTTGACGGCATTTGAATGATGAAATCTCATTTTGAATGATCGTGCTCATGATGGTCAGGTATCCCTAATACCTGTTTCGTTTCTTACTTTCACGGAAGGTTCCTCGGGGTGCAGCGTGTCCTTCAACATCATCAAGTGTCCCCCTTAGCCATGAAGGCCTCTTCCTAGAAGAGGACGGCTTAGGTGGAGGAGGATCAATAGGATCCATGGGTTCTTCCACATTGGGCATTGTTTCATCATCTTTTTCTCTCGGTTCCCTGGTGTCAGCTTCTTGAGAGCTCCTCACAGTAGGAAGATTGTTCACCTTGCTGAGAGCCATATCTTCATCAAAGGTGACATTATGGCTAATCATGACTTCCCTTTGACCGACTACATAGATTCTATAGCTCTTAGTATTTTCACTATAGCCCACGAAGATTCATTTCTTTCCAGATGCACCCAATTTGTTCCTTTTCTCTTTCGGCACATGAAAATATATGGGGCTTCCAAAAATTCTAAAATGAGATACGTCAAGTTTCTTATGGATGAAAATTTCTTCGGGAGTCTTGGAACTCAATGATTGATGGGGGCATCAGTTTTTCACATATACAACGATGTTTGCAACTTCGGCCCATAGAAACTTCGAAAGTCTTTGATCATGGAGCATAGCACGGACGACTTCCACAATTGTACGGTTCTTCCTTTCCGCCACACCATTCTGTTAAGGAGTGTATGGTGTAGTAGTCTCCCTCTTGATGCTAGCATCTTTACAAAAGTCATGAAACTCATTAGATTCATATTCAGTCCCATTATCAGTCCTTAAGATCTTGATTTTCTTTTCGGTTTCATTCTCAATCAAGGATTTGAAGTGTCGAAACCAGGAGAACACTTCGTCCTTCTTTTTCAGGAAGTATATCCAAGTCTTGCGAGAATAGTCATCTGTAAAATTGAGGTAATATGAATATCCTACCAAGGATTTCACATGCATCATACCAGATATGTCTGAGTGAACTAACTACAATATATCAGAGGTATTTCTTTGACTTGAGGGGAATGGTCCCCTTCTTAGCTTTCCTTCAGCACATTCGAGACATACACCTTCTTGCTCTAATTTGAACTTGGGCATCCTGGTCATCATTTTTCTTACATCAGGTAGAGATTTATAATGAAGGTGAGCAAACCTCCAATGCCATAGTTCGGACTGAAGAGATGTGTCACAAGACATGATACCTAGCGGACTTCCTCCAACCTGATATAATGAATCAACTCGAAACCCAAGAGTGAAGGCATCTTTAATATTGTTTTTCCGTGCACGTACCTTTCCATCACTAAAAGCCACCTTGTAGCCTTTGTCTTCCATTTCCGAAATGGACACCAGGTTCTTTTTGAGATCAGGTACATATAATACACCCTGTAGGTGGATTGTATTACCTTGATTCAATTTCAGAGAGACATTGCCTACACCTTTCATGGGATATTTCATATTATCTCCAAGGATAATTTCTAGGTTGGTTTCTTTCTCTATTAGATTATGGAGAACTTTTTTGTAACCAGTGAAGTGCCTTGAGGCACCACTATCAATAAGCCAATTTCCCAGCTAGTCTGGAGGAGAAGAGGTAGATAGAGCAGCCAGTAGATACTATTCATCCTGCTTATTGTCAACAGTGTTAGATTCATACCTGGAATTTCTTGCTTTCTTGAATGGTTGTCCTCTTCCTTGATTCCTAACACTCATTTTACCTCGGCCATTTGACCTGCCATTTCTTTGATTTCCTTGAGAGGGATTTTGATCATCATCCCGGTGTGAGTTCCTTTTATCAGGACACTCCCTTGCATAATGGCCTGGTTTATTGCAATGGTAACATCATCCTTTTCCACCCCTTGGATCAGTCTTCCTTTTGGATTTAGCCTCAGAATTGTTTCTTATTTTAGCATGAGAAGAAAAGGCAGCGGGATGACCTTTAAGCGTGGGCATTTCCCGTTCTTCCATTCTTGCTTCTTCTTGAATGCATCTAGCCATTAATTCCTCAAATCTAGGAATTACATTATTGTCGAGGAGAGTAGTCCTGAATATATACCATTTATATGGTAGTCCTCCAAGAGTTGTGAGTGCCATTTCCCTGTCAGGAATTACTTCCCCAATAGATAGGAGATCGTTCTTGATCTTGGTGATCCTTAAGAAATATGCTTGCATATTTTCATCTTTGCCCTTCTTAATTTACTTCAACTTATTTCTAAGAAACAAAACTTGATTTGCATCATTAACTTTAAATAAAATCACCAGTCTATCGTAGATTTCCTTGGAGGTGTTTAGCTCAGAACATAGGCCACCAAGCGCTTGTCGATAGAGTCCCAGATGATTTTATTTGCTTTGACTTCTCTGGATTTCCATTTGTTCCTGGAAGTAGCAATGTGCATTTGATGGAGGCTCGAAAATATTGCCTCTCACATGGTCCAACACTCCTTGATCTTCTAAAGTCAGATCGACAGACATCTTCCATCCGTGATAGTCAGACTTCTCACGAAGTTTTTCTTCGACGGGGAAGAGTGTTGAGGACCCCATAGTTCTTTTAGGATAACCTTGCCAATCTTCTCGTCGGTGATTGCTCTTGCTCTTGCTCGAGCTTTTTCTTCACCTCAGCTATGATACCATGTTAATTTATGGTATGTTCTATGCTTAGAGCAGTTTACTTATCTTTCTTATTATTATCCATAGATTAGCAATCACATGTACATTAAGTACAATGTAGATAGAACATTAAACGATCAACAAAAAACAAGGCAAGACAAGAGACACAAGATGTGGTGGTTAGCGAGGGACAAACCCCAATATGGGGAAACCCTTTGATCAAATCTTCTTTTATCTTCAATAATTCAGCAGAGAGAAATAGTACAAAAATATGATTTACATTAGCAGCAACAAACCCTAGATCAGCCCTAAACTAGGGCAGTCAATATCTTGCAAACTGACTGTCGGATCGCCTTGATTCCTTCACCAAAAAATGCGGCCTTCCAAAGAGAGTCAGGTTCACCTACTGCATAGTCCAGAGAGAGAGAATGATGGTCAACACTGGTCAAACTTCCAATCTGTAGTTGCAACCCTAAAATCTGTGTCCTTCCTTCCACACGTGTGAGAGAAGAGTCTTTTCTACGTAGGAGAGAGAAGAGACTCTTTTCTATGCAGGGGAGAGAGACATGTGATGAGAGTGAAGTGTGAAAATGAGGAGAATACTCCTTGTATTTATATGCAAAACGTTGGGGTTGAATAAATGCGACTGTTGGGCTTCTTAGCCTACATAAGTTGCTGGCCGACTTTGATAATTAGTCCATAGTCAAAATAAATTCATATCTCCATAAATACTTATCGGAATCGGATTATCTTTAGATCAATCCTATACCTCTCAACGAGAGGAATCTAGTAAAAATATTATCGTCCATGAATGAGGTGAGCCACATGAAGTTTGGCCCTAGTTTCCAATTTTAATAAACCCAAAACCAACCTTATTTCACCGAACTTTTTTCTGACTGGGACTAAATTTGAAACCCAAGTGGAATGTCTTTCTTTGAAAATTATTCGAGCATCCAACAACTTTCTCAATTCCTTTTGGATTAGGGGCTCCAACATTGGATGAAATTTCCTTAGTTTTTGCTGAAAAGGATTCACCCATTCTTTGATGGGAATCACATGTTGGACAATACGAGTATCATATGTCTTTAAGTCATCGTATGTCCATGCAAACACATCACGTTACTATTTGAATAAGCAGATAAATTCTTGTCGTTCTTGTGAAGAACAACATGTACTGAGGCTTACATGCTTCGAATCTTCTTGAGTTCCCATATTGACTCGTTCAGATGATAACTTTGAACTCTAATTCTTGGTATTGGTTGGTCCTCTAAACTGGTTTTGCAAGCCATATAATTTTCCCAGGGACACCACACCTTTAGGCATAGTGTTTCGTTTCATTGGATAGATGCCTCCTACAAAGCCTTATCGTGCTCATCCTCTTTTATGGAAACATATTTGAATACATCTGCATTAGCCATAAAAAGTAGTTTTTGTTGGACACCATTGAAAAAATGAAAGCTAGTGACATTGTCAGGCACAAATGGTTTATATATAATTTCAATAGAGAAACCATTTCTCAATGGGGATATCCTAGTGACTGCATTTTCTAATGCATCTGTTGCAACATTTCTAATCCTAGGAACATAAATAATATTATAAGCTTTAAATTAATTAATTAAACACCATACCCTCTATTGGTAGTTTTTAAGATTCGGTGAAACACAATGGATAGTTGTAGGCTGGTTACAGGTGTTAAGGATAATCGTTCAAAACCAGAAACGATCTCTTCTAGTTCAGGCGAGACTTCTTCTCGGGTTTCCTTTGGAATATCAGTCATCAACCTCTAAATTTTAGATATTCTGCTAAAACAATAGAATTGTTAAATTTGCTCGGATAATGGCAAACTTCCACTTTCTCCATGGAACCGAAAGTAATTAAAACCACAGTTTATAGCCTTCTCGGGTCTGAAATTTATATTAACCCATGTGCATATCCCAGAGAAATACCTGTCGGATCTCGTCGCTTCTTAAAGAAAGACTGCAATTGATTCGGAACTCAAAGAATTAAACCACAATTCATAACACATTGCGTCCAAAATTTATATTAAACTCCGTGCATTTTTTGATGCGATTAACATCCAATCTGAGATTTTCAAGCAGACAGTGATGATCAACTGAGATATTAACTCAGTTTTATAAATGATCGCGTCGGTTTTTGAAATTAACCTCTGTGCTTATTAGCATGCAATCACCGTTAGATTTGTTGCCTGTCGATTAGACGGTTCAAATCTTCTCCCGGGGTTCTCACGAGTTTTGTCGGGGTTTTCTTTGTTTCGCCAAGAATTTGCACTTCCGCCAAGTTTAACCTATTTCTAAGTTATATTGAGGATATTGCTAACTAAGCCCTATGGGTTCAAATTACATCCCAATTAACTCAATACACAGTGAATGAAGATTTAAACGAGAAAACACAAGATTATATAAAATCTAGTTTTAAAGGCCAAACTGGAAATAAAAAACACTCAGAGATATTTCGAAGGAAACTTAAAACCTCTGGGACTAACCATTCATGTGCAAAATACATAGAAATACAGAGGGACTTCAAATTTCACAGTCAAATCCCCCTCAGCTAGATCCCTTTGCATTAGTTCAAAACTTACATAAACACCTGTACATACAACAACCAGATCCTCAATCAATGGATCGAAACTGCCTAATCCTATCTAATCTACATGATATTCTCCTCAAGAATCTCAACTAAGCCTAACTACTTGAATTAATTACATGATAATCCAAAAATCCCTGAATTCTAGCTTAAATCCTATCTAAAAAGCTTTGTAAATTGACAGCGAAAGGATCCCACTCCTTTGCTCGTAAACATTTTTTGTATTTTTGGAATAAATTTGAAGCCTTTTGTCTTCAAGCCTCATGCTCCTGCATCAGACTCCTAAGGAAAAAATTCTTCATGGGCTCCTATCCATGAGCTCTTCTACAGAACTGCCCAACTTTTGTAGCATGGTATATATCATCCAGGTAGCATCAACAATTGGTTGATCCTTCCATTTGACCAAATACTCAAAATACTCCTATCCCCTTGTCTTCTTAAATACCCTCTTGTCTAAAATATGTTCTGGCTACAATGCCTTTGCTGTTGGTAACTGTTTTAACCAACTAATGTCTTGTTCTTCCTTGTCTTCTTCTGTATCATCTGCATCTCCACTTTCATACATTTACAAACCAACAACATTGAAAATTGGAGATATTCCAATATCAGGGGGTAATTCAATTTCATATGCATTTGCAAAAAATTTCCTCAAGACTTTGCATGGTCCAATTTTCTTAAATTTTAACTTGTTATACTCCCTTTTTGGAAACCTTTCCTTCCTCAGGTGTGCTAAAACCAAATCTCCAACCTCAAAATTAACTTCTCCCTTCTTCAAATCTGCTCTTCTATTGTACTTTATGTTGCTATCCTGTAACTATTGTTTTACTTGTTCATGTATTACTTGAATCTCTAAAGCAAAATCTTCTCCTTTAGCACTTCTCATTTCAGCTTTCCCAAGTCTCTCAATTCATACACTCCTCTTGGGTGCATTCCATAAACTATATGGAATGGAATCTGCCCTATACTCCTGTTAGGAGAATCATTATAAACATATTCAACCTATGCCAAAATTTTATCCCACTATTTTGGATGTTCACCTGCAATATTTATCAAAATATTACCCAAGCTACTATTTACAACTTCAGCCTTTCCATCACTCTGAAGATGATAAGCTGAACATAAATTCAGTTTAGTACCAAGCTTCTTCCGCAAGGTTCTCCAGAAATGACCAACAAATCTGGTGTCCATGTCTGAAACAATGCTCTTAGGTAACCCATGCAATCTCACAATCTTCTTAAAAAACATATTAGTAATTGAGTAGCATCATTGGTTTTATAACATGGAATAAAATGTGCCATTTTAGAAAATATGTTAACTACAACACAAATTGAATCATTTCCTCTTTGAGTTTTTGGTAAACCCAAAACAAAATCCATACTTACCATATCCCAAGGTCTATCTGGAATAGGTAATGGGACATACAAACCTGTGTTTTGGCTCCTTCCCTTTGCATACTGACAGAATTTACAATTTCTCACATACTTTTCCACTTCAGATCTCATCTTCAGCTAGAAATAAAACTAACTCACCTGCTCATAAGTCTTGTCTGCACGAAAATGTCCTCCAAGTCCACCACTATGTTTCTCCTTGATTAAATTTTCTCTCATAGAACAATTTGGTATGAACAACTGATTTCTTTTAAACAACAATCCTTCTTGAAAGAAGAAATCTAGCCACTTACTTATGTCTAACAAAACATGATTTTTACAAGCTTCAAATGCCTCTTTAAAATCTAAATCTTTCTCATACAATTATTTAAGAAAATCAAAACCCAACACTTCAATTTGACTTTCTTGAACTAAATTTTTTTTCCTGATTAAGGCATGTGCTACTTTTTTTGATTGGCCAGTTATATGCTTCAATACAAAATTAAAACTTTGAAGATATTCTACCCATTTTGCATGTTTCTGACTAAGATTTGGCTGTTGCATAATGTACTACAATACATGATTGTTTGAATAAAGGATAAACTCCTTAGACATCAAGTAATGTCTCCACTTCTTCAATGATTGTACATTTGCATAAAATTCCTTATCATAAGAAGAATATTTCTTCTTTGATTCATTCAGTTTTTCACTGAAATAAGCTACAGGTCTGTCCTCCTGACTGAAAACATCGCCAATAGCTTCTCCACTAGCATCACATTTCACTTGAAAAGGTTTATTAAAATCAGGAAAAATTAAAATAAGTCTCTCAGTGATATTCCTTTTCAACAGTTGAAAGTTCTTCTCTGCTTCAGCAGTCCATTTAAATGGCTGCTTATGCTTCTTTATAGTGTCAATGATAGAAGCATTAATCTTACTAAAATTCCTTATGAACTTTCTATAAAAACTAGCAAGACCATGAAAACTCCTTACCTCAAAAACACTTTTCGGTGAAGGCCACTCTATGATTGCCTTTATCTTCTCCGGATCCATATTTAATCCATCAGCAGAAACAAAAAAGCCCAAATATACCGACTCTTCCTTCATGAATGAACATTTCTTTAAATTTAGCAGTAACTTTTCTTGTTGTAGCTTCTGTAAGACATAACTCAGATGTCGCATATGTTCCTCTTTAGATCTATTGTAAACTAATATATCATCCATATATACTATTACAATTTTACCAATAAATTCTTTACAACACTTCATTCATAAGCCTCATAAATGTACTAGGAGCATTTGATAACCCAAAATGCATTACCATCCATTCATACAGTCCTTCATTTGTTTTAAAAGAAGTTTTCCATTCATCTCCTTCTCTAATCCTTATTTGATGATAACCACTTTTTAAATCTAGCTTTGTAAAATATCTTGCCCCACTTAAACAATCCATCAAATCTTCAATTCTAGGTAAAGGAAATCTATACTTGATTGTTATTTTGTTGATGGCTCTTGAACCAGTGCACGTTCTCTAGCCTCCATCTTTCTTTGGACTGAACACTATTCGCACTGCACAAAGACTCAAACCCTCTCTAATCAGTCTTTTATCTAACAATTCCTGAACCTGTTTCTTGATTTCTTCATTTTCTGTGGGAATAATCCTGTAAGCTGCTTTATTTGGAAGATTTGGCCCTGGAATCAAATCTACATGATGACTGATTTTTGTAATGGGTGGTAACTCATTAGGCAAATAATCTACAATGTTATCACAATAATTTTCCAGCATCTCTTGAATTTCAATTGGAAAATCAGAAATTTTAGTGGAAGTCATTATTACCTTGGGTTTGCAAATCAATGCAAAATTTACCTCATCCTCTTCAATCTACTACATGGATTCTTTTCCACTCAGCAATAAAGTCTTTGGATCAGATTTTCTTGATGCATCCTCCTCTTCCATAGGAAACAATGTATGATTAAAACCATCTTTACCAAATTTGTATGTATTCTCTTTCCCATGATGCATAGCTCCTCTGTCATACTGCCAAGGTCTTCCCAAAAATATGTGACACAAATCGATGGGCATCACATCACACAAAATTTTGTCTTTGTATTTGCCCAACTGCAACTCCACTTCACACTGTTCATTCACCAACAACTGATGTCCTTTTTGAAGCCATGACACCTTGTAAGGTGTTGGATGTTTCTTTGTCTTTAATTTCAACTACTCCAGGTCCACTTATGTAGAGACCAAATTATCAGTACTGCCACTATCAATTATCATTTGACAACATTTTCCTTGAACCTTGCACATAGTCCTAAACAAAGTCTTTCTCTATGCTGGTTCAACAACTTCCTTTGCTAGCTTTAACAAAACTTTGTTAACTACCAAAGATTCTCCTTTCTCTGATACATTTTCTTCTTCTGTCACCTTTTCTGCTTCCTCTTCAGTCTTAGCAACAATTACATTTCTCTGATTTGTTATTGTGTTTTCTGGGAACTCATAAGCTCTGTGTCCTAGCTTATTACATCTGTAACATCTGATTTCTCTTCCTCTGCCTCTGCCTCCTCTTCCTCTGAAAAAAATCCTTCTGCCACTTGCATCACCTTCTAAGGGTGTATGTTGACTCGAGCTGCTGCTAGCTCCATCTCTAGGTGTTGTAGATCTTCCTCTACCACCTTGACTTCCCCTTCCTTGGAAAGTACCTCTACTTCTGGCAGATTGCTTCCTCATGAGTTTTTCTTCAACCTTCAATACCATCTGATAAGCCTCTTCTACTTTTTTAGGAGACAACAAACTTATCTCATCTTGGATCTCCATTTTGAGACCATTTATGTATCTTGCAACCTTCTCATATGTATCTTGAATTTGTCTAGCTCTTATGCTTACTTTGTAAAATTCCTCTGTGTATTCTTTCACTGTCAAAGACCTCTGTCTAAGATTCTGCATCTATCTAAATAATGTCTGTTGATAATCACTTGGCAAAAACTTACCTCTCAACTTTGCCACCATCTTGGTCCAATTTCTAATTGGCTTCTTATCGAGTCTTTTTCTTTCTACCTACACTCCATCCCACCAAAGTGTTGCATGTCCTTTCAATTTTGTGACAAAATATTTCACTCTATTCCCTTTTTCCATTTCTTCATAATCAAAGAATTTATCCATGCTATTAATCTAGTCTATCAACTCCTCAGGGTTTAAACCTCCTGTATAAACTGAACCCTCAAGTCTGGGTTTAGATGTGGATCCTAACACTGATTTAAAGAATCTCATTTTAGGAGTAATTTCTGCAGGTTCCTCTTCTTCTGCAGCTTCAACTTCATGCTCACTAACATATCCAACCTCTGCATCTCCTTGATTTCCTATTTCCACTGCTTCTAATCTAGCTTGCATCTATTGCATAGCTTCCAACATTTCAGCATTTGCAACTGGTCTTCCTCTTCTTTGACCACGTCTTCCTCCAACTGTGAAATCCATGTTGGACTTATTTCTTTGATCTTTGAGATCCTGATCAATGTCAATAAGCTGCTCTGATACCACTAGTGGTGGGCTGGTTGCAAGGGTTAAGGATAATCGTTCAAAACCAGAAACGATCTCTTCTAGTTCAGGCAAGACTTTTTCTCGAGTTTCCTTTGGAATATCAGTCATCAACCTCTAAATTTTAGATATTCTTCTAAAACAACAGAACTATTAAATTTGCTCGAAATATGGAAAACTTCCACTTTCTCCACGAAATTGAAAGTAACTAAAACCACAGTTTATAGCCTTCTCGGGTCCGAAATTTATATTAACGCGTGTGCATATCCCAGAGTGATACCCATCAGATCTCGTCCCTTCTTAAATAACGATTGTGATTGATCCGAAACTCAAATTATTAAACCACAATTCATAACATATCGCGTCCGAAATTTATATTAAACTTCGTGCATTTTTCGACGTGATTGCCGTCCGATTGGAGCTTTTCAAGCAGACGGTCATGATCAACTGAGCTATTAACTCAGTTTTATAAATAATCATGTTTGTTTTTGAAATTAACCTTTGCGCTTATTAGCATGTGATCACCGTTAGATCTGTTGCTTGTCGATCGAACGATTCAAATCTTCTCCTGGGGTTCTCACGAGTTTTGTTGAGGTTTTCTTCGTTTTTCCAAGAATTTGCGCTTCCGCCAAGTTTAAACTATTTCTAAGTTATATATAGGATATCGCTAACTAAGCCTTATGGGTTTGAATTACATCCCGATTAACTCAATACACAGTGAATGAAGATTTAAACGCGATAACACAAGATTATATGAAATCTAGTTTTAAATGCCAAACTAGAAATCAAAAACACTCAAAGATATTTTGAAGGAAACTTAAAACCTCTGAGACTGACCATTCATGTGCAGAATACACAGAAATATAGAGAGACATCAAATTTTACAGTCCAATCCCTTTACATTAGTTCAAAAATTACATAAATACCTGTACATACGACAATCAGATCCTCAATCAATGGATCGAAACTGCCTAATCCTATCTAATCTGCATGATATTCTCCTCGAGAATCTCAAATAAGCCTAACTACTTGAATTAATTACGAGATAATCTAAATCCCTGAGTTCTAGCTCAAATCCTATCTAGAAAGCTTTGTAAATTGACAGCTAAAGGATCCCACTCCTTTGCTTGTAATTTTTTTTGTACTTTTGGAATAAATTCAAAGCCTTGTGTCTTCAAGCGTCATGCTCCTACATTAGATAGTATCTCGTACTTGATGAGTGACCACCTCCGAGTCACAAATTACCTTGAGAAACTCTACTTTCAGATTGATGGATTTCTTTAGTCCAAGTACAAGTGCTTCATATTCAACAATGTTATTGATACACTCAAAATCCAAACAACATGAGAGGATATGTATCTTGTTACATGGGTCTACGATTATAAAACCAACTCCAAACCTATCATGCATCTTTGAACCATCAAAGTATAAATTCCAAATATTGTTAGTAGCTAAACTACTTCCAATACTATTATTACTATTAATATGTACATATATATTATAGGATTCATTTGCACGACTGTGTATCAGGTGGGATGGGTGATGGTTGTGCTTGATAACACCCGTGATCAGTTTCCAAGAAATAATTCCCAAAGATTAAATTGACAAAGGCAACATGATCATTGTGGTGCTCAAGTGGTGTCATGGTGTATTTCATGTACGATTCACTTTCCACTCGAATCTGGTTGTTTTTTCCCTTATATGGAAGCCATAAATGTGACAAGTCTATAGCAAAATAACCTTGCAATTTATTAGACCAGTCTCTACTCAGGAGTACGCCACAGGCTTCAGGGATGTCCACAATCACAATATTTATACATTGATGAACTTGACGATCATATGATAATTGGATAAAAACATTCTTAAGTTCACTAATAGCTTCGACAAGAGACATGTCCAAATAAATAATTTGTGCATCTATTTTGTACCATTTAAAATTTATTTTATTAGTAACATATAATGGAATTACATTCACAGGTGCACTTGAATTAACTAAAAAATTATGGACATTGTAATTAAAAATTTCAAACTTAAAAAAAATGGAGGGTAGTGAGTATTAACATATATTGTTACAACATTAACTATAGATTTAAAGGAACCTGAAGACTTACCAGATACCTTCTGAGAGGAAGAAGCTTTGTCACCTAGCGAAGGTTGTGAAAAGGCTTGGAAAACCAGTTCACACTGACCTACTATCTTCGCGAGCTGAAAGATAGAAATATTAGCACGAGCTCTCTTCAAATCTTCAACTTGTTACAATCAATTGTTTCATTCATAGCAAGAAGTGTTGAAGTGTCTGGAGGAGTAGCTTTGCTTGAAAATTCTGGAGTGATAGAATTACTTTTGTTGTTTGGGGAAGTGTTCTTAGCAGTAGTTTCATTTCTAGAATTACTTAGTGTATTCTAAGCAGAGTTTACCAATGGTGAGATTCTTCTTAATAATTGTTCCCTCAATTTTTGTCTTGTTACCTCCTATTCAGAAATGGCCCCTTGGCTCCTTAAGTAGTATTCACCATTCTGTTTCGGAGAGGGGGCCTTGCTTTGAGGTGGTGCTTAAACACTCTTCTTGTCAGCAGTAAGGATACAATCAAAATTATTGACTGTGTGTCCATGTTGAAAATGCAGCAAGAAAGTCTTAGTGTGACGTTGCCTTGGCCTAACTAGAGAAAATTCGAATTTCTATTTCAACAGAAATATTGGAGGTAGTTAATTGAGATGACATAACACTTGCCACTCAGTTAACTCAGTCAAATCAATTAATTCAAGTTGGGGAAGCTTGAGTTCAATTCAGTTTGTTTGATTTCTAATTTGTAGCAATCTATTTTAGTTAATTTGAGTTATTGTCAATTAAACTAGTTCAACCTGTCAAAAGAACAAGTGGAGGTCAAGTTGTGGAAGTGGAAATTCAACCAAACTCGGTGATCATCTAGTTAACTGATAAATCAACCCAAAGTAATTGGTGCATGTAGTCAAAGGAAGGACCTAGAGGAATTGCACAATTCAATAGTGGGAAATTCCTAAATAACAGGGGCCAATTTCCTAAAGGAACAACATAAGGAAATAGGATCTTGGAGGGCTTGAGAATTGGCTAAGTGTTGTCTAAAGGCAACCAATCAGGTAGAGGGATAGACTATACACTTGCAGGGTATGCTCATTCTTGAGCAATAATATGTATTTCATATTTATTCTCTGATTAATGCAATATAGATAATAAGGGCTTTTAAGCAGTTGCTTTCCCCTAGATAAATCTCTTTGCGTGTGTGATGTTTCCTTTTGCATGTCTATGATTTGTGTTCTAGATGGTGAATTAAATTCTGTATATCAGTAGAGTAGCTTCAAGTATTTGATTTAGTAAAATTCATGAGCAATTTTGAATTTACACATTAATTTCTACATGGTATGTAAACTAGAATCATTGTAGAGCAGAAATTTCAAAGTTGTCATTGTAGGAGGTTCGAATTTGAAGATCAGTGTTGCAGGTTTTCTTCAGGACTGAGAAGATGGATTTCAATGGACTAAGGCTTAAGTATGCCTTGGAAGGCACCTCAAACTTTAATGCATGGAAGGACCACATGGAGGCAATATTAGATGCCAATGGGCTACTATAATGCATCAAGACAGATGTAGCAAAACCCCAAGCATCTAATGCCCATAATCTTGCTCAGTGGAAGAAAGATGTGGCGAAGTTGAGGAGAATTATATTGGAGGGAGTACATGATCATATTGTCTCGAATCTTCACGGAAAAGAGAATCCGTTTGTGATGTGGAAAGCATTGATAAAATTGTTCGAGAATAACAGTGACCATAGGAAGTTGACGCTCAAGGACAAACTTCGAAGTATCAAGATGCAGAAGAATGACATAATTCCATAGTATCTGAGCAAGTTTAAACAGTGTCGTGATGGACTTGGAGGGTCAATGTTAATGTCCCTGAAGAAAACTTGGTACATTTAGCCCTTCTAGGCCTTCCCAAGAGCTGACATATCTATCAAGATTCAGTAAATGGTAGGGAGAAACTACCAAGTTGGGAGTGCTTATGGCCTGACCTGGTACAAGAAGAAATAAGGTGGAATACTAGAGACGAGACTTAATCCAAGGGCTAGGATGAGGAGAATTGTGCCTTATATGGAAACAAAACTAAAGGGAAGAAATCCCAATCCAAAGAAAAATATAGTCAAGGCAACAAGAAGAAAGACTTGTCTAGAATCAAGTTCTTTCATTGTCACGAATTTGGGCACTATGCTACAGAGTGTCCACTCAAGAAGGCAAGCAAGAAGAAATAAGGAGGAGCAGTAGGTGAACCCTTGGCTTCACAGTTCGAGCTTGAATTTACTCTCATTTCTTGCATGGTCAACACAATGATGGGAAGCGTGTGGTACCTGGACAATGGTGCCTCTTTCCATATGATGGGGAATAGAGATTTTTTTTTCCAGTGATTTGGAGGAGAAATATCTCGAGATTCACATCGAGATGGGAGATGATGGAATGTACAACGTGAATGATATTGGTACAGTCACCTTTCAGAGGGAGTCGGGCTCCCCTCTCAGACTCAAGGACTCAAGGATGTGATGTTTGTTCCAGGTTTAAAGAAGAATCTTGTCTCTATTGAAGTTTTGGAAGGCTGTGGTTATGATTTGATATTTGGCAAAGGAAAGGAATTCCCGAGACACATAGCCACGGGACAAGTGAAGCAGATAAGGGTTCGTGTGAAGAACCTCTACAAGCTAGATGTGGAGGATTGTGCTGCATTGGGCACAAAGGTGGAGAAGGTGCATAGACGCGATGTTAGTGAACTTTGACATAGTAGAATTGGCCATTTGCATCATGGAAATTTGAATATCACACAAAAGATAATGCCATGCCTCCCCAAAGGAGCACTAAAGAAGCATGATACATGCAAAGGGTGTACCTTGGGGAAGTACACAAAAGTCACATTCCATGATCAGGACAACATAGCACATGCAACCTTGAAAGGACCCAATCTGATGTCTATGAGCCTTTCTTGACAGCCTCCACTGGTAGGCACAAATATTTTGTCATCTTTATTGATGAATTCTTGCAGAAATATTGGATCTTCTTCATGCGGAAGAAGGATGAGACTTTCTCCAAGTTCTTAGAGTTCAAGTTACTGGTGGAGAAAGAAACGAGAAAGAAGGTGAAGGCTCTCAAGAGCGATAATGGAGGTAAGTAAGTGTCGAATGAGTTTAAAAATTTATGTGCAAAAGAAGGCATTCGATATGAGTTAACATCACCCCAAAACCCACAACAGAATGGTGTGGCTGAGAGGAAGAACCATAACATTGTGGGAGTAGCACGAACGATGTTGCGTGACCAAAGCCTAACTCTGCACTTATGGGCTAAAGCATGCAACACAATGGCCTATTTGCAGAACATGAGTCCTCATCAGATTCTTGGCATGATCACACTAGAGGAGGCTATCTCGGAGAGGAAGCTAGACGTGTCACACTTCAAGATTTTTGGAGCCTTTGTTTACTGCCATGTCTCCAAAGTATCATGGAAGAAGCTAGAGCAGATAACATAATTGGGGGTATTTGTGGGTAACACATAAACTCCCCACAACTACCATGTGTACTTTCCATCCTTAAGAATGACAGTTGTGCAAAGGAATGTTAAATTTGATGAAGAAAAGTCCATGATTTTTGTTGCTTTTGTTTATTGCCATGCCTCCAAAGTACCAAGGAAGAAGCTAGAGCTGATAACAAAATTGGGGGTGTTTGTGGTTACATAGAAACTCCCCACAACAACTGTGTGTACTTTCCATTCCCACAACATCATCATACCATACGCGTCTACGAATGTTACAGGTATGGTACGATGATGTTGGTTCTAGAATTTTTCCTTTTACATTAGAAGGTAGAGTAGCGACATGGTACCATATTCTTCCTGTCAATTCTATCCGTGGTTGGAGGGAGTTTAAGAAATTGTTTTTAGATAATTTTTTGATGACAAGACTCCCACCATGTTATTGAAAGAGATAAATAATATCAATATGGAGGAAAAGGAAAAAGTAAAATATTTTAATCAAAATTTTAATCATATATTGAACAAGTTTCCCCCGAGCACGCAACCTCATGATTCAATCACTATTGACTATTACATAGCTACCTTGCCCACCAACATTTCCTGTTTTGTCAAAATAGTTGCAAATGAGACACTGCCTTAGAAATTTGTAGAAGCAATCGTCGTGGAGAAAGACATTTATGCTATTAGAGACATTACTGATGATGATGAATCTAAAGACTCTAAGGAGACTAGCATGAAGTCTCATCCTTCTTCAAGTAAGGGTAAGGAAAAGGATCCTTTAGATATTGAGAGCTTGACCAGGACGTTAAAATCACTTACTAATGAAGTCTCGAAATTGAAGAGAAGCTCAAGCGAGACTTCTACGAGTAGAAATCCTCCCAAGTATTTTCCATTGTGAAGGAATAAAAACAACAACAACAACAATCATCTAGCTAAGCCTGCCTACTATTTGAATGTTCTGTTGAATATTGAAAGCATAGGTATGGATAACTATTGTTCTTTCCACCAGGAATATCATTTAGAAAATACATGTCAACATTGGAACCACAACATGAATACTCTGACCACACACATTGTGGATTCCTTATTAGCATATGAGCAATCTAAACAAATAGAAGAACCTGCAGTGACTGAAGAAAGTATGAGTATTGGACTGTAGAAATTAATATGTAGATTCAAAACAACTCATGAAATTTACTAAATCACAAGACTTGAAGCTACTCTATTGATTTGCGGAAGTTAATTCACCACCTAGAACACAAATCACAGACATGCAAAAGAAAACATCACACATGCACAAAGATTTATCTAGGTGAAAGCAACTACTCAAAACCACTTACTATTTATATTGCATTAATAAGAAAATAGAGATGAAATACATATGAATTCTCAAGATTGAGAACACCCTGGAACTGTATAGTCTATCCCTCTACCTGACTGACTGAATCAAGCCAACACTTAGCCAATTTTCAAGCCCTCCAAGCCATTATTTCCTTATGATGTTCATCTTGGAAATTGGCCCCTATTATTTAGGAATTTCCCACTATTGAATTGCATAATTCCTGTAGTTTCTTCCTCTCACTACATGCACCAAATATTTTAGGTTGATTGATCAGTTAACTGGTTGATCATTAAATGCGGTTGAAGTTCCACCTTCACAACTTGACCTCCACTAGTTCTTCTGACATTTAGAACTAATTTAACTGACAATAACTCAAATTAATTGAAATAAATTGTTACAAATTAGGAATCAAACATACTCAACTGAACTCAAGCTTCCCCAACTTGAATTAACTGATTTAATTGAGTGACAAGTGTCATGTCACCTCATTTAACTACCTCCAAGATTTTTGTTGAAATAAAAATTCAAATTTTCTGTAGTTTGACCAAGGAAAAGTCAAACTGAGATTTTCTTGTTGCATTTTAAACACTCCCTCAGCAAGAAATGGATTATCAACCACCCCTATCCTGCACTTATGGAACTCAAACTTCCCTCTTGACAAGGCCTTTGTCAAAATATCAGCATCTTATTCCTCTGTCAGAATGTACTGCAACAATGTAATCTGCCTCTTCACACAATCCCGTAAATGATGATACCATATATCAATATGCTTGGATCGATCATGAAAAACAAGGTTTTCAGAGAGTTTGATGCAACTATTATTATCACAAAAAATCACAGTTGGATCCATCAATTGACCAAACAAGCCAACAAGTATCTTTCTCATCCAGATAGCCTCACATGATGTTTAAATTGCATGTATTATGCTTATGTAGAGTTGAGTGCCACAAATATTTGCTTCCTATTGTACCAAGAAACCGTTGCGGATCCAACACTGAAAATTCCACATGATGTGCTCTTCTGGTTTGATGGACTTTCTGCCCAATCTGTATCAGTGGAGCCACATCTCTTCACTCCCTCTATCCATCTGTACCAAAGTCCAAATTGGGTAGTGCCTCTGAGGTAATGTATAACATGATTAGCTTCCCTCCAAAACAATTTGGTTGGCCTAACCATAGCTTGGTTCAACTGGTTGATTGAACCCACCAATTATCGTAAAATGTCGCATCCACTTCCTCACCTGAAGTGGCATCCTCTTTCCTCCAGTTGGTTGCTAGGGGAGTCTCCATGGGTTTGCACCTATCCATGCGGAACCTCTGAAGTATCTCGTTGGAATACTTTCCTTGAGAGACAAACAATTCAACATCACCTTTCCATACCCCCAATCCAAGAAAGCAGTGCATGAGACCCATGTCCGTCATCTAAAACTCTCTTGCAATGTCCTCCTTACAAGATCTGATCAGCTACTCGTCACCACTAAAAATCAAGTCATCAACATATAAAACAATAATCAACAATTTACCTTCTACCAAAATTTGATAGAGGTTTTCATCCACTTCAATTTTGGTGAATCTCAAATTGGTGAGATAGTTATTGATCCTAATGTACCAAACATGGGGTGCTTGCTTGAGACCATGCAATGCTCTCTTGAGTTTGCACACATGAGATTCTCAATCAAAAGTCTCAAAGCCTTTTGGTTTCTCAATATACACCTACTCCTCAATAACTCCATTGAGGAATGTTGTTTTCACATCCATCTAGTGGATCTTCCACCCCATCCGTGAAACCAGAGCAAGGATTGATCTGATGGAGTACCTTTATAGAGGAGAAAAGGTATCCTAATATTTAATCCCCTCAACCTGATGGTACCCCTTGGCCACAAATCTAGCCTTGTACTTTTCTATGCTTTATTTTGTTACGTGCTTCACCTTGAAGATCCATCTCGAACCCACAACTGATTTGTATGTTTCTCTTGGTACCACTTCCCAAACATTGTTCTTTACAATGGATTTGTACTCCTCCACCATTGCATAAAACCATACAGGTTTCTCTATTTCTTCCCCGAAAGAGGATGCCTTAGTCTCTACTAGATCAATCATTAGACCCATGTAGCTAGTGTACCGACCTGGTGACCTTCTTTGCATGTGTTGATTTGAAGGAGCACCCACATTCTCCCTTGCATCCTGCACAAGTCTCCCAGCTTCTATGGTCCTTTTCCTACCTTCTTTGGGTGTTTTTTCTTGAGTGGCTATCTCCACTCTATGCTCCTCAACTTGTGGCTACTCCAAAACATATTGAGGCTCCTCCTTTGGAGCTAAAAGATCCTCCTTTGGTGGGATCTGAAGCTCCCTCTCAAGAGAGCACTGCATGGATTTTTCTTCATCAAATTTAACATTCCTTTGCACATCATCATCGTACCATACCTCCAACATCCCTTCGGCCATCCAATCCAGATCCTCATCCACCATGTCCTTGTCTCTTGGTTCCTCCTCCTTTTCAGAATATGACGATCCTTCTCCTTCAATATCTAAACCATCGTTGAAGTCAAAATCAGTTCCCGGATGTTCTTCGTCAGAAAGGATAATTTCTTCCTTGTACCCTTCGTTAATGGGTGGAATAAGATCTTATTGAACTGTATCTTTTGAGGATTCTATTAACTCTTCAAGAGTGGAAAAAGCCAAATATTCCACTGATGCAACTAGTATATTGGTACGAGTTGTTTCTTTTTTCTTAGGATGATGTAGGAGATTATGAGCGATAGGGAGTAAACCAATAGTTTTTGTAAACCGACAGGTTATAGGTCGAATCACCAAGAGTTTTTCGTAGGTGACCTGGTAAGCCAACTCTAGACTACGATGAGAAGACCCTCCTACTTCGAGAATAAGAGTTGGAATGGTTCTCAGAATATTTCTACCTTGTCCAAAAGATGAATGGTTAGATGTGTGGAGTTATCAACCATAAAAAATTGGTGACCCTCCTTCTAGCGCCAAAATGTTGACGACGTTGGATACTGCCAACATACAGGGGATGTCCCTAATATGAGGTCCCAATTAGACCTCACACCGTTTTGGTGTAGGAGTCCCATCTAGAATACGACCCAAATACCATTTACTTAAAGATATGCCTTGGATTTAGCTATTAGCATGAGAGAGAAGAGTGCATGTGCTTTTGAGTGATTAAGAGAGTGTGCCTTGTGAATGTTCGATCGCAGATGTATCAATGTCATTTCACTACAGAGGGGAAATAAAGTGAGCCTCTAAGAGAGAAGTAGTAGTACTACCCTAACGAAGACACACATGAATGAGAAAGCCTCGTCTAACATCAAGTGAAATAGTTCACATAGACACGACGATCATCACAATAATTACAACACATTTCCAATAAGTTAAGCACCAAAGTCACCGAAATAGTTCAATTACTTTAGTACATGTGAAAGTGAACATAAATCATAAACATTCAAAGAATAGTCTTAGAAACATCCACAATCCATGTGTGAAAATGTGTTGGCTGAAAGTCTTCAAGTATCAATCAAAAGTTCCAAGATACATAAGTAAAATGAACATCGCTAGCTCCAACAATGGACCATTAGATCCACTACTTGCTCCCCAAAAGTACTAACTCTATGTCTCTAATGCCTTGTGGGAGAAGCCATGGTTAAAATTCCTTTGTATGAGTAATGAGGATCCTTTTATAGCTTGAGGCATTACCTTTCACATCCTCATGACTCTTGACTTTCTAACTACTAATGACCTTTGGAGTTCCAAATGAATTTTGGAATACATATGACTTTTGGTATTGCATATCTTTTGGACTTCTATGGATCTTTTGTCCATACATGACTCTTGGACTTCTGCTTATTTTCCTTTACAATGATTATGTCATTACATCATAACTTCCACATCATCATGTGATGAGACATGATAAGTCACTATCCTTGATGACTGGGACTAATAGTGACTGATGATATCGACTTTCTTCAATGGGTGACATGGCTGCCACTTGTTTCTTCATTATGAATGCAACTTTTGACCATTGATGTCTTCACCCTCCAAAGGGTCCTTGATTAGAACATTAAGAATTCAAAGTGTTCCTTCTTCAAAGCTTCCTTTGTCTTCCTTATTTTCCCAAACTTCTTCATTCATGCTTGCCATGTTGTTCCTGAGATACCTATAACTGCAACCACTCATAAAAAGTAACCATCAAACTGAAAATTTCCTATTCTACCATGTTTCATACCTTAACAGTGCGCTCGGAAGGATCAAGGAGAGATTTTGGGTGCAAGGGCGCACTTAGAAAGGGGGAAAGGTTGAAGGGAAGAAGCTTCAATGCTTCGGGAAGTGCTCATGCACTCAAGAGAGAGAAGAAATTAGGTTATGGAACATGGCATAAATCTAAAGGACAAAGGAGAAGGCTTTGGGCTTCCCAAGCGCATTGTGTGCTCAAGGGAGATAAGGAGGGCGCATCACTGAAGGAATGATCTAAAAATGGGGCACTAAAGGTATCTTGTCATCTTACAAGAACCTCTCCCACTTCCAAATCTTAAATATTACCAAGACCTTATGATTAACCAATTGCAGAATTAAAAATACTTGAAAATAGGTGTATGCTTATGTTTGTTTTTAACTGTTCAAGTTCTTATGTATATTTGCTTATGCTGATGTAAAACACACATAACAATAAATAAAACAGCGAATCAACAAACACATAAGATGACAATCTAATATGGAGTTCACCCAAACCTCTTGGGCTACGTCTCCTTGAGCTCTAGTCAACTCAACTAGGATCTCTGGGATTATGGCATAAATTCTTTTACAAGCTCCACGCTCAACTCCATAGGTTTACAAACATGAATCTATGGGTTTAGAATACCATCTTATCCCATTGGCTGTCCATACTCTACAGACAGATCTAGGCTTCCCTGGACTAGACTCCTTCTATCAGCGCTCTGAGCATTCTTGAGCTCTAGCTTGCACCAACTCCCTCAGAATTCTTTCAACTGTCTCTCGAATGCCTTCTTCTATATTCAACACACTTTAGACACTAGCAACAGTTGGATCATTTGATCTCTTTGTTGTTCTCTCGACTCTGGCTCTGGCTCTGGCTCTCTCTGAGCTTCTCTTGGCCTCTACATGCCTCTATAGTTCGCTCGACCTCCAAGTGACTCTCAGCAACCTTCCAATGACCTCTGCAAGCGACTTTTAGCTCCCTCGTTTCGGTGGACCTCCAAGCGACTCCTAGAAACTCTCTCAGCTACTCATCAATTGAGCTCTCTGTGTTATCTCTCGGCCTCTGCACAAATTCTCAGCAACCTTCAACATTTGTGCTCTCTTTGTTTTTAATACACAAAAACTATAGTCCCTCATCATTTGAAACGCACACGTCTCAATCGAGAGCACTAGTTCACAATTGGAATGAATCGTTGGTGGGGGAAGCTTGGTCGTTTCACCTTCCTCCTCCCATAATCCCAAAAATAGTAGCATAATGGAAATACACAGGAAAACGCATCATGGAACGTTTAATCGGACTTCAAACAATATGGAATCGCCCCTATAAACCTATCGGGTCTGTCATCCTATCGCATTTGCAAGTCGCGTGGCGAAATGGCCAAAAACACCAAATACACAAAAATACACTGAAAATCCGAAAATATGGATTTCAAAATTTATGGAATTGCATTTATAATCCCCATCAAGTCTGTGCCTTAATCGCTAATCACAATCACACTTCAAATATGTCAATGGACCTTTTATGTGGTGATTGCCAATATCGGCGCATTGCATATCGCGATCGCAACGACCCTTGTATCGGGGATTCACCGATCACCAATCGCTCTATCACTATCGCTATTGGCCCATCACATCAACGTATTACATCGGCCTAATAGACCGTGTCTCTGCTCCTCCGATCGCCCGATCATCCAATCACCGATATCGAACATTGCACATCGGCATATCACATTTGTAACTGCCCGGGGGTTCCGATATCGCTTGAAGCCTTTCTCCGATTGCGATATGTCAGAGATCGCTAATCAGGGATCCTTAAGGAGTAATACTCCACCCTTTAAACCTTTCCAATGCGATTTTCTTTAGAAAACCTTTATTTCTCCTAAGTCCCATTTAATAAGAAAATGCCTCCTTTTCAAAGGACAATAAGCAATCTTCTTTTTGCAATAACTTCTTCATCCGAAGTCTGTTTTGGTCCATTCAAATTGCAGTAGATTTAGAATGAAACAATCTACAAGATGAGACTATTTTCAAAATCATCCAATGAATTCCATTTTTCATCTGAGGATCACTTTAGACTTAGAAGTCTATTCTAGATCCATTTTGGATCAGACCTTCCCACTAAAAAGAACTTTTGATCTCTAAAAGGATGATACACTGATCTGAACAGTAAATGGGAGTAACAACACCCTCTTCTTTCAACCTCCATACACTTGCCTTTCATAGTGCCTCTGAACCAAAGCCTTTGACCACTTTCCTTCCTGGATGTGCTAGTCCTCCTGGGAAGAATTGTTTTCCTCCTTGACTTCATGCAGAACTCCTGTTGAGAAGCTACAAAAGATAGTTTGAACTTCTCTTCCTTGATCATTGATACAAGGTGGCTCAAACAAATGTGAAGTTACATCTGCTTCACAAAAACTTTCATTTGTACCTGTTTGACATGTTGTCAACAACCACTGTTAACAACGACAGAATTACAGATAACAACTGGATGGCCTAAACTCCCGCTTCAACAAAAGAAACAGATTTCACATCTTGTGAACACCTCCATGTCTTTATCCCTGCATACAAATGATGGACTAGATGACAAGCCAACAAAACATGGCTTTAAAACAAATGACCCTTCAAGTCAAGCATGTAGAAAAGATCTCAAGGATTCTTTTCAAAAGATGAAACACTTCATCATTATCTCCATCTTGGGGACCAAATCAATTTTTCTCAATTCAATATTACATGCATGTTTAAAACAAAGCAATCAACCCTTCAAGTTAATTACACACACGTGTTCAAATACAAGGAAATCTTCAACATCCCTGTATTCATGCACATCATTCTCGTGCATGCATTTCATCCTTCAACTTTCGCTTAAGCACACTATACTTTCAAAGCTGAAATGAAATATATTGTTGTAGCAACAAAGTGAGTGTCCTACTCAACTTTTCCATTCACCTTCTTGGTAAAATCCTGAAACTTACATTCCATTAATAGAGAAATGCAAATAGATGCTTATATCAATAGACACAAAATCTTAATTGGATAAGAACTCCCACCATTTCTTACAAATCCATTTCGAAGGTGTCTCCTTTGTCTACACATCAACATCAACATGTGAATCATCTTGAAACACATCATTCATGGAAACTTTCTTTCCATTCTTGCCATTTTCTCTTTCCACCTTCTTCAACTTTTGTGGAAGCATTGTTGGATTCAGAGTCCAACATTTTGCAGCAATATGTCCTTGCTTATGGTAGTAAGTACAACACATGTGCATCCTCTTGACAACATGATTTGCCTTGTCCAATGGACCTTTGGCTTCTTGCTTCCTTTCCTTCAAAATTTTCATGTATGTGTCCATTCTCTTCCAACATCTAGAAACATTATGGTTATCCAAACCACAATAGGAACATGCAATTCTTTTCCCATGCTTATATGGAAATTTACCATGCTGAACATAATCAAAAGGAATGTGCTTAGAACCAGATTTATACCTTCCTTTTTCACCTTTGTTACCTTCATGAGGAGGTGAACTGAATGAAGAAGTAGCTCCCTTTGGAACATCATCAACCTCTTCAAGGCTGTCAGAGTTTCCACAACTCTCTGGTTCAAGTGTATGCTGATATACACCTTCTTTCTGCAAAGTATGCTTCACAATATTGCATTCCCCAAGAATACAATATTCACACTCTTGAGGGAGAAGACTTGCAACGAAACTCATTCTTGGAACTATTTCAATGGCCTTCATGGAAGCTTTGGAACTTTCTCCATAAGACTATCCATAGCCAAGACCCAAATACTTATGCCTTTCCTCAAACATTATTGGCTCAACAATACCTTGTGCATGTTTTCCCAAGCCTTTTCCTTCATAGCCCATCTTGGACATTAACTTGGAACCTATGCCCTTGGTATGTTTTTCAAAAGAACCAACATAATCATTCTTAGAGGAATTTGAAGGCAAACATGAATTATTTACCTCTTCTTCAAGCCGATACTTAACTAAGGCTTCCTTTGCAACAAAGAGGTGTGTCTCCAACTCATGCATCCTTTTCAGGTTCATATTTGCAATATGAAGTTGCCTCTCCATTTCCTGCAATTTGTTAGAAAGCAACTGCTTCTCTTCCTCCATGGAATTCAACTGCTCTCTAAGTATGTTGTTCTTCCTTCCATCCTCATACATTTCTCTCACCTTGTCCATCATGATAAACAAGTCTTGCTTCATATCTTCATCAAAGACTCTTGTGAAGAAAGAAGAATTTGAGGACTCACTTGTAGAAGTAGTCATTATCACAATGAACAAAAGAACTTCAAATGAGACTAACAAAGAGCTTATTCAAGAAACCTTTTGCAACAAGCTTCTTGTGCTTCAAGGATTGCCTTGAGGTCCTTTGGGATAAGAAGAATTCCTTTAGCCCTTCTTCCTTTTTGTCCTCTCCTGAACTGAGCTATCAATAACTTCCCCTTCACCTCTGCACACTCAAAAAATAGTCAGTCTGCAAATAAGCATATAATCAACCTCTGACTATTTAAACACCTTTCAAACAAGCAATCTTTGCTCTGTCAATCAAGCATTCTGATCTGATACCACTTGCTCTGGTATAACCAGCTTTGATATCACCTTCTTTGAAGGTGGGGTTAATCAAACTTAAGCTCTGATACCACTTGATCTGAGAATGGGGTGAAGGCTTCTTGTTAGCTTACAAGAACCTCTCCCACTTCCAAAGCTTAAATATTCCCAAGACCTTATGACTAACCAATTGTGGAATTAAAAATACTTGAGGCGTATGCTTATGTTTGTTTTAATTGTTCAAGTGCTTATGTATATTTGATTATGATAATGTAAAACACACATAACAATAAATAAAACAGTGAATCAACAAACACATAAGACGACAATATAATATGGAGTTCACCCAAACCTCTTGGGCTATGTCTCCTTGAGCTTTAGTCAACTCAACTAGGCTCTCTGGGATTATGGCATAAATTCTTTTACAAGATCCACGCCCAACTCCATAGGTTTACAAACATGACTCTATGGGTTTAGAATACCATATTATCCCGCTGGCTGTCCATACTCTGTAGACAGATCTAGGCTTCCCTGGACTAGACTCCTTCAATTAGCGCTCTGAGAATTCTTGAGCTCTAGCTTGCACCAACTCCCTCAGAATGCTTTCAACTGTCTCTTGAATGCCTTCATCTATCTTTAGCACACTTTGGACACTAGCAATAGCTGTATCATTTGATCTCTTTGCTCTTCTCTCGGCTCTGGCTCTGGTTCTCTGCATTTGGCTCTGCCTCTCTTTGAGCTTCTCTCGGCCTCTGCGTGCCTCTGTAGTTCGCTTGACCTCCAAGTGACTCTCAGCAACCTTCCAGTGACCTCTGTAAGTGACTTTTAGCTCCCTGGTTTCGCTTGACCTCCAAGCGACTCCCATAAACTCTCTCAGCTACTCATCAATTAAGCTCTCTGTGTTATCTCTCGGCCTCTGCGTGAATTCTTAGCAACCTTCAACAGTTGTGCTGTCTTTATTTTTAATACACAACAACTACAATCCCTCATCATTTGAAACCCACTCGTCTCAATCGAGAGCACCGGTTCACAATTGGAATGAACCGTTGGTGCAGGAAGCCTGGTCGTTTGGCCTTCCTCTTGCCATAATCTCGAAAATAACAACATAATGGAAATACACAGGAAAATACATCATGGAGCATTTAATCAGAATTCAAACAATATGGAATCGCCCCTATAAATCTATCAGGTCTGTCATCCTATCGTATTTGCAAGTTGCGTGGCAAAATGGCCAAAAACACCAAATATACAAAAATACACTGAAAATCCGAAAATCTGGATTTCAAAATTTATGCAATTGCATTTATAATCCCCATTGGGTCCATGCCTTGATCACTAATCACAATCACATGTCGCATGTGTCAATGACCCTTTTATGTGGTTGCGATCACCGATCGCCGATATCGGTGCATCACATATCGCAATCGCAACGGCCCTTGTATCGGGGATTCACTGATCGCCGACTACTAATCACTTTATCGGCGCTATCGCTATCAGCCCAATGGACCGCATCTCTGCTCCTCTGATTGCTTGATCCCTGATATCACACATCACTCATCGACATATCACATTTATAATAGCCCAGGGGTTTCGATATCACTTGAAGCCTTTCTCCGATTGCGATATGTCGAAGATCGCTAATCGGGGTTCCTTAAGGAATGCTACTCCACCCTTTAAACCTTTTCGATGTGATTTTCTTTAGAATTATTTCTCCTAAGTCCCATTTAAAAAAATAAAAGGCCTCCTTTTCAAAGGACAATGGGCAATCTTCTTTTTGCAATAACTTCTTCATCCGAAGTCCGTTTCGGTCCATTAAAATTGCAGTAGATTCAGAATGAAAAAATCTACAAGATGAGACCATTTTCAAAATCATCCAATGACTTTCATTTTTCCTCTGTGAGAAAAACTTTAGACTTAGAAGTCTATTCTAGATCCATTTTGGATCAAGGAAGAGGCTTCAGGGCTTCGGGGTGTGCCCATGCACTCGAGGAGGCAAAGGACGGTGCATGGTGCATTGTCAAAGGATGAAGGATGAAGCTTTAGGGCTTCAGAGTGTGCTCATGAGCTCAAAATGGTAAGGAGGGCGCGAGGCACATTGTTGAAGTTTGAAGGAGTTGAGCTTCAAGTCTTCGAGGTGCACTCATGAGCTTAAAGAGGGTGCAATCCTTCCGGTCAAAGGAGTATGCTCAAATGAAGACTTGGTATCTCAAGGGTGCAGTTCAAAACAAGGAAGGGGAAAGGGCTTAAGGAGTGCGTTATGCGCTCTTGGAGGGGCCAGGGTGCACTTCTGAATAATCATGGGTTCCTGATCAAGGCTTGAAAGTGCGCTCCTGTGCTCCTTGCCTCAATGGGTTCACTTTGCAACCAAAATTTGTCTAAGTATGGAAGATAGAGAAAGGGGCGAACACGATGAGTTCAAACATAAAACCATGTGTAACACATAACAACTCATCGAGAAAACCTAGACAATATTTAACATAGATAAGTATGCATCAAAATGCCACTTTACATACTTTCCCCAAGTACAACGGATGAAGTGTGTGCGACTGCGACTCAAAAGTGTCATTTTACAACAACCAAAGGTGATTTGACCTTGATATGCAATAAAGATGTGCTAATCAATGTGAAAACACTTGAGAAAACTTGAGAACGCTTGGAACATATAGAATGACATGAAATGGCACTTGATGACCACGACAACGCTAAATACGATGGTGAAGTAAGCTCCAAACTTTGAATGTAGTGAAATTTTTGGAGGGTGTTGTATTAGCAACAACAAAACCATGTAGTGGTCATTTTGCAGATAAAATGGATGCTTACATGGTGCTTCATATGGGATACTATTGGCCAAATCTTTTGTGAGATGGCAATAAGTATGTTATAAGTTTATATAGGTTTCAACGAATGCACCGACCTATAGAAACAAATGAGATGCCTCTTCAAACATAAGTTCTTGTTGATCCTTTTGAAGAATGGGCATTGGAATTTGTAGGTCCTATTGATCTTATGTATAAACGAAAAATGTGCATAATAGTTTGCACTAATTATGTTAGAAAATGAGTGGAAGCAAAATCGTTAACACCAACAACTGAACAATTAGTGGTTAATTTCTTGTTTAAAAGATATTTATGTCGGATATATGGTTCCAAGTGAAATTGCTACTGATCAAGGAGCACAATTAATTCTAAGTTTGTAAGAGAAATTATTTAAAATTATAAAATAACACACCAAAAGTCTTCTCCTTACCATTCACAGGAAAATGGCAAAGTGGAATCGACAAATAAAGTTCTTAAAGCATTAATGACAAGGACAATCCAACTTCATTGGAAAGATTAGACATATAGGGTTCTTGAAGCTTTATGGGCCTATAGGACAACATGGAATAATACTATTGGTTTCACCCCCTCTAAATTAGTGTATGGTAAGCAAATTCTCATTCCTACTGAATTTCAAATTCAAACTTTCAGGATTGCAATTGAATTAGGAATGGAGTTGATTGAGGCACAAAAGAAAAAAAATGTGCAGTTAAAAGTTAGTAATTGGGACTTGATATTTGAATCAAAATTTAAGTATTTCAAAGCGAAGTTCACAACTCATTCACTTGGTCCTTATGAGGTTGACAAAGTGTTTGACAATGGTTTTGTGAAGATAAATATAGTTGATGAATCAAAAGTTTTATTTTTGGTCAATCCCTACTATTTCAACAAGCTGAGATGCAGGTTGGGAATAAATAGAATATTATTATATATAAAAAATAAAATTAAAATAACAACACACACACACAACATATGGGGGGGGGAGAGAGAGAGAGGGAAATATCACATATTTGTGTCTATATATTCCACATGAGGAATATACATATTCCATCTATTATATCAAAGTTCATCATGTCACTTGCAAGAAGTGAACTTGGGTGGGGAGGATTCCAACCATACCTCACAAGCACCCAGAATAATTGCAAATAGAACACGCACACGCGCACACACACATATGAAAAAGAAAAATAAATACAAAGTCTAGTGAAAATCCAAGTTTCTAGCATAATCTAAACTTGAATTTTTATTCGAAAACCAAAAAATTAATTAACAAAAAATCCCAAGAAGACCTACCAAGTAATTACCATATCTATCAAAATATTGTAATCAATGTTCAAAGTACAATTGATAAGCTTACTAATATCAAAGAATGATCTCAAGAGGATATTTACAACATGGACATTTTTCAACATTTTTTTTTTCAAAAAAAACTCGCTGGCTACTGTATATAGAAATTGTACAAATTGATATATTTCTATCCGATGAAGCTCAATACTCCATATGAATTCATTAGGAGAGTGACTTTAAAATATTTCTAATCCAAATCAAAAATAAAATACAACTACTTGATCATCTATGCCATAAGGGAACAAGTTTCATCATATATGTTAAGAAAATGTGTTTGATCATACAAGTCCAAATGAAATGAGTTAGTTACAAGCAATCAATTAGACTGCAAGCAAACAAATGAATATATAAGACAACAAATAACATGAAAATACCAACAACCAATCAAGTTTTGTCCAAGTGATAAGCATTCTCTAAATTGGTAAAAACATAATTTTGATATTTTTAATATTGTTCTAATAAAATTAAAATGAAAAATAACTTAGCCTCTATACTTCCTTATTATTATTATTAGTAATTATACCTTTTAGAGAAATATTTTCAACAAATCTTGTCCTTACTCCCTTCTTAACTTTAATATCTTATTCTTCTAATCATATTCCAAAATTCAATTCATATCATATGTAGTTATTACTCCATTATATCATATTCCAAAATTCATATCATATGTAGTTATTACTCCATTATATAAGCTATCATACTACCATAACCTTTCTCATAATTATCATCCTACACTACTATCCTATTAGCTCATTATAATTTTTGCATCACCTCTCAATACACTCAGTTCCACAATAACCCTTTTGATATGACAAATGAATATGACAAGTGAATATGACAAATGAATATGATAAAACGATCCAAAAGATACTGTGCAACTTTCCTATTTGGTTTTAAAAAACATTTTTCTCTACTCAAAGGTTGTATACTCTACCACCCCCATAGACATTGTAAATTGTATAGGAGGAACAAGTTACTCGAGGAAGTTCCTTTTCATTGTTATTGAACTCGAAGAAGTTACTATGTGTTGAAGTTACTATGTGTTGAAATATGAAGTTACTATATTCACACCAAGTAATTACAAAGGTGGTTTGCCGTATCAAACCTTATACTTCATATACAATGTTTCTTTATAAAAAGTAGTTCCATAACAAAGTTTTATGTGTAAATTTTGAAATGCATATAAGCTTATGCGAAAAACATAGCTATCAACGCATTAACAAAAATCTTGAGCTATACATGAGTATTTGAATATCATATCTCAATAATATCAACAAAATCTTGTGTAATTGAACAATGTATCCCTCATAGTATAAACAAAGTGTGCATTTGAAATTTAGGTTGATTGAACAACATATCTCTCATAACATGTAATGCCTTATCAAAATAATAAATAATAATGATAATAATAATAACAAAAATAGAATAATAAATAATAAAAGTGAGAACAATAATTAATTAATAAGTAACAAAGTAAATATCATAATAAATAAAGAAAACTATTTTATAAAAAGTAAAAGAGTAAAAAAAATAGCAAGAATAAATTAAGGAAAAAAAAAAGTCAAAAGTAAAAGAATAAGATAAACAAGAGTAGATTATGGAAAAATCTAAGTTAAGAAAAACTTAAGACAAAAAAGAGAGTGGAAATTTGCATGATGACACATGGATTATGTGCATGTTCCATTATTTTTTTTGTAAGAAAGCATGAAATTGTTGGGTGTGTGTTATATTCTTTCCTATATATGTGCGGACCCAAGGATGGGGGTCAGACCCAAAGATGGTGGGCAAACCTACCCATGGTTTTGTGCATGGGTTTTGCACATGGTTTTGGGCATGATGATTTTCTGCCCATGGTATTTTGTAGATTCGGTGAATGGAACTACGGTTATGTTTTAATCCAGGGTTAATGGAATGGGGTTTATAAATACTTCAACATGTATATATGTGTATTGTAACATTGAAAGGGACATAATGAAAAATCAATGTGGTAGTACCGGTTTTGTGATCCAAGGAAATCTCTGTGTATTTGCCTTATGTTCTTGCCATTGTATATATATATATATATATATTATATATTATATATATATATATATATATTAAGAATTCATTTGCAGTTAATTGTTGTACAGGGTTAAAACTTACAGGAACTTCATATTAGTAAAAATGTATTGCATATTGTATAAGCTAGAGAAGATTGTGAGAACTTGATTTCAAACAAAGAGATGTTTTCCAGAAGTGTATTTTATACTGAGAAGCAGTGTAGAGGGACCATATGCCCACAAAAGGGAAACTAGATGATCCCTTGGAGACATTATGAGAAAATTTGAGACAAATTTGAACATGTTTAATACAAATATGGTGCCATTTAGAAGCGATGAAAAGACTAAGGAGACTGTGCAAACAAAGGAAAAACAAAGGAAAGTAAGGCCTATTGAGAGACTTGATCATGATGAGTGTTTGGCATTGGAGAACCTTGGGGCTGACATTGTTTTTCTTTGGATTTTTTCTCCTTATCGAGCATGTTCAAGTAGGCCAAAAGGGTCATATGCCCTTTAGGAAACTAGTTAGGGTGCTCCCATTCGATTAGGCAACCATAGGAGCTTGTTGGATGGGAGGATTCTCCCATGGTAGCTTGGGAAACATTATCAGGGAAACGAGGATGGTTTTCAGCCTTGGGTTCAATCTTCTTGCAAGGTGGGGAGCTGCCTCCATTTACAAGACCTTTTCCTTTTTCCTGTGCTATAGGCTAGCTAGAGCTAAGAGATATGGTCCGTTGAGTGGAGGAATCCAATTTTGTAGAAATTTCTTGTAGTGGACATCGATGTGAGAGGGACTAGAGGGAAGTCGATACCAATTAACCGTGAGAGGTTGCAAAGAGATAGTCGAGTGTTGTTTAAATTGGAATAGACCTCTACCATTATGCTGGTGGTTCTAGTTTGGGCTTCTTCTGTGGACCAAAGATGACAAACCATCAAATTTCCCACAACCCAATGCCCATCACTTGGACACCTTCATTCTTGCACTTCCATTGCTACAACCAGGCTGTGAATATATGTCATAATTTCAGGATTGAAAAGTTCCTCTGGTTGGCTATGCTAAGGGGAGAGGTGTGAATGGTCATGATCTCTACTTCCACATCTAGCTCTGCCTCTCTAGCAAACATAATGCCTTGCTCGAGGCTGAAACACCTGGAACGAAGGTATCTAATGGTTCTGAGCACAAGAACAAAACTGTTCTTGCATGTAATTATTGCCTACAAGAGAAAATGCATATGCTGGAGGCCGAATAAAGACCAAGGAGAATGTTCTAGATGGAACATATTTTTGAATAAACCATATTGATGAAGCTCTACCTTACATAATTGTTAAGCAGACTAATCCTTCTTGTGGACAAGATGGATCTCCCTATATCTCAAACAAAATCTAGTAACAAACAAGAAAATAATTGCTACCTTTCCTTAGCTTACGACTGATTGAAACAAGTAATATGCGAGGAATAACTTATTTCACAAAGTGCCTGTTGAAGTCCTTTCAGTGCCTTCCACAGTTGGCTTCTCCTTGATGCTTTAGAGACTGTTCTAGTGATTTCCACAACTTCTCCGTCATGTCCCAAAGGAGATCTACATAGATAGAAACACTTGAAAGGACCAAAGTATCTAGTATATAAAAACAAAGATAAATGAAGTTTTTAACTCAACATACATCATAAACTGAATCAATAACCAATCATAAACTATGTGAGTGATCAAGGAATCTCACAAACAATATCGAAATAGACATGATTAGGAAAGAACAATTGCTTTTTATTGAATAAAAAGGAGAACAAACTTACAACCTCATTGCCTTGATGTTACAAGCCTTTTCCCACAATCTTGAACCTTTTCCTTGGATGAAAATCCTTCTATCCTTATTTCTGCATCATAATCCTACCTTTAGTGGTCCTCCCCAACCCTCTGGCCTGTGTTTGATTTATAGGCCAAGTGGAGGAGGTTTGGGATCCTCATCCTAAGGGATGAGATCCAAAAATGGTGGGATAGGGAATCCACAAAGAGAGGGTATTATCTCCATGATGGGAGGGATCAGGATTGAGTAAGCATCAACTCAAAGTTGTTAGTTGGGAAAGATTCGACTAATAAATCTTCTAGACTTTACTTTTTATTTTTTACTTGCATTGAGTCATGTGTGCAGGCCATAGTGTAAGACAAAGTGCTATTTTGTACTGAATCTAATGGTCACTTTTGTGTATGCGCAAAAACTAACTAGAGAACTGCGCAAGCAATAAAAAAAGGTTTTTGGGCCTTCTAATCTAAGAATTTCATTATCTTTGGGATTGTTTAGGTTCTAGAATTGCAGGGGGATGCTTCGGAACAATTTGATGGATAGAAAAATATCCAGATTGATGTTTATTTTCCTAATGCAAAAAAATGACATGTAACAAATTGCCCCCCTAAAGTGCAAAGTTAGAAAAGATGTTTGAGGATTGAAGCGCTTTATCATGCCAAGGTTCAGGTTAAAGACCATAGTTGGAGACCTGAAACAATCAATCAAACGTTACAATGCAATATATAATCATCGTTGAGGTAGGAATTCCCATACTCAAAGCATAAATATCTCAAAGAACCAATATGAAAATACACCTAAAGATCCATGTCAACAGAAGACACAGTATGGACGCAGCCATCAATGGATCTATGTTTACAATCATGAATATTTAATAAATCCACGCAACCTGGATGGATGAAACTAGATCCATGGTCTTGATCTTCATCTCTTGATCCGTAGTACGAATCTAGCCATGTGAGTGAATGTCTCATAGTCGAACATGGTAGAAACCACTCGATTACCGGTCAATGATTTGAACTGTTAACAAGCATGAGAGAAACCACCAATAATGATAATGGTTCTCAAGGTACTTCTAGCGCAATCTATGAAATGTGAAAATATATCCTGAAGTTGAACACTCATGGAATCATTTGATTGAAGGTCAATGATGAGAACTTGTCGTCGAAGGCGAGAAACCTGCCATTAAGGTATGCCGGCTCCAAGGTATTGAAAAAAGGTTTCTAGATAAACTTCCTAGATAGTGAGTTGAATTCGATAGGAAGAGACCATCGCAAGAGGGCATATGACACGAAACTCATGTCAAGTTTTGAAGAACAATAGTTTGGAGTAATCTAGGACTAACTCAGGGATGGCCGATGCGATTGAGGGCTACAATTTTCAAGGTAACTTTAATTGAGGTTGGACTTCTCTTAAACATATCAGTGACACGACAAACTGACTTGGCAACATTTGAATAAAAAATAATACCCAAAACCAACTGAAGAATTTTAATGAGGCATGGTCAAATGAGAGACAAATGGATTTCCCAACCCAGACACTAAGGAGACAGAGTGTCATGTTCAAGAGTGACACGTTGCCTTTTGTAATACAAAAACAAATGTTCTTTCCCAATTTCCCCCCACCATTACTGGAAAGTACGTCTTTATTTTTACACAAGCTTGAGGAGGATAACACATGCTTGTCCTATAAGCTCATCCTTAGGATGAGTCCTTAAGGTAATTTTTAACGAACCTTAGGAAGGAGTGGTTCGGTCTCATCATGATTAACGAGTCCAACGCTATTTAATGTTTTTACGAGTCTAACGAAGGTACAACTCGGTCCTTTTCCATATTTAGAGAGTTTGAAAAAGAGGCGAGATAAAAAAATCCATAGGTTCCTTTTTGTAATTTGTCCCTTGGGCCTGAAAAGGTAGAAAATAATACTCAAGAGAACCTCTTAGCCATGCTTGAATAAGGCGTTCCATTTTCGTAAATAGTCTAGTTCAGTTCGTAAAAGGGTTAAAGTTATACTGAATAGACGACTGTTCATTTACTTTTACGAGTTCAAACAATCAAATACTCGACGATCTTTTCATATTTAGGGAGATAGAAAAGGGATTAAAGAGATCTCTAGGGTTTCACTTTTTCGTAAGTTTAAGGAGTCAGAAAAAGTGATAACAGTGTACTAATATCACCAACTTTCAATTTCATTAACGAGCAGGGAAAGATGGAAAGAACTCGACATTTTCATCTATGTTTTATGAGCATGAAAAGATAGCAAAATCTCGGGATTTTCATGAGTTTAACGAGTCTTGAAATAATAACTGAAATGGACTTGAGATAGGTTTAATTTTTATACAATCTTGGAATAGAGAAAAAAACTATGATTGAGAGTGGTTTCATTTTTGCACAAGCTTGAAATAGAGAGGAAACTATGCTTGAGATAAGTTTAATCCCCTCCATGCATAACCTTGAGAGGTACATGCCCCCCAAGCTTCGTTTTATCTACCTAGTTATACTATTGGTTACTAATAGGCAGATGAAATGAAGGTTCATTCATGACATCAAGTGAAAAACTCGACTTAACTAGGGGAGAATTTGTTTCATTTTTTAACAAGGTTGACACAATAAAAGAACCATCCTCATAAGGACCTGTTTCATTTTTTAACGAGGTTGACACAATAAAAGAACTATCCTCATAAGGACCTGTTTCATTTTTTAATGAGGTTGGCACAGTGAAAGAAACATCCTCACGGTGACCTAATTCATTTTTTAACGAGGTTGACACAGTAAAAGAATTATCCTCATAGGGACCTCTTTCATTTTTTAATGAGGTTGACACAGTGAAAGAACCATCCTCACAATCACCTGATTCAATTTTTAACAAGGTTGACACAGTAAAATAACTATCTTCATGGGGACCTGTTTCATTTTTAATGAGGTTGACACAGTGAAAGAATTATCCTCACGATGACCTGATTCATTTTTTAACGAGGATGACACAGTTTAAGAACTATCCTCATAAGGACTCGTTTCGTTTTTTAACAAGGTTGACACAATAAAAGAACCATCCTCGCAGGGATCTTGATCATGGCTTCAATATGGAAGGAACACATGCCAAGGGACACTCCCCAATCATGGCTTCCAAGAGGTATTCATCATAATGAAGAATATTTCTTTGAAAGGAACACATATTAAGGGAATTAATGGGTATAAGATAATTAGGTTCAAATGTCCCCATTGAAGGGTCCACCATGTCAATTATCAGATCTAAGTCAAAATAATTCGAGCAAATAGTGAGAGGCTTGCTTGCATCGGTAATTGAAAACATGGAACCAGTGGCCACATAATTAACCCGTGGTGGGGTATATACCACTTGCATATAAGTAACATTCAGGGATGCTGGCTGGCTGGTTGATCTAGATCTTTTTACCTAATGGATGCATACAAAATTCATATAAAAGAGCATATAACTAGCCGTAACTTAAACACATGAAAAAATAAGAAGTGGAAATACTAAAGCAAACATGAGATCAAAGGCACACAAACGATTTGATTACGGAGTTCACCTAGTGTGGGATACATCTCCAGGCCCTGTTCAAAGTGGGGAGGCCTCTTTCATGAAATGACAACAAAATTGAATTACAATCAACTTTACATAAATGACCCTTATACCTCCAATTTTGGTCATGGATGAAAAATGTAAAGCTCAGTTGCAGAAACAAACATCGTCATTGAATTCGTGGTATGGAATCGTGTCAAACGACTATAAACTTAACCCCTTTCTGACATCGTCAAAATTTGGACCCTCGGGAATCTTGTAGATTCCCACAAAGATTCCTTCCTAAAGATGGGTGAAGAATTTGCTGCTCGGATGAAAATTCTGAGTACACCACTATGCTCCTTGCAACATTCTATGAAAAATGACTATAAAGTTAGCATCATTCCACCTTTGTAAAAAATCAGCCTCCATGGGAATATTTTAGATTCCTCAAGATTCTTTGAAGATTCCTCACTGTTGACCACTTGAAATTTTGTTGCTCATATGAGGAAATGGACCACACCATCACGTTCCCTGAGAAATTTTGGTTAATTTGAGTATAAGCTTGGCATGATTCTGCCACTGTAAAAAATCACCCTCCACAAAATCTTTTAGATTCCTCAACCATCAAAGAATATTCCTGCAAAGATTCCCTGATAATCTGTCTTGAAATTTGTGCCGAAAGAGTTCCCGCCTCGGCCACTGTCAAGGTTCTGCCTCGACCCTCATGCTCAGTTCTGCCACCCACTCCCTTGGTCGAATGGAAAATGAGGTTTATGTAATGTTTTCTGGGCAGAGTTTGCAAAGCCGGGGCGTTGGCCCGTTGGTTGGCGGTGTCTAAGTTAAGACGGTGGGTTCCAGGTGGTCATGGTTTCCAAACCCCACCCGACCAAAATTGGCACTTTGTTTTGATATGGTACGCTTTGGTTACAAACATGTGGCAGTTTGTTTTAAATCAGAGCGGTGGTTAATAAAATATGGCACATAAAGGTTATTGGTGGTGACCGTTGTGTAATGGTTGGAGTGGTGTGGTTATGGGGCTGCCCGGGTGGCGGGCCAGCCAGTTGGTCGAGCGGGTTCAAACCGCGCACGGCCTCAGATTAATACGCGGTCATATATATGGTATAATGTGGTTTTTGGGGGGTGGTGCCCCGACCCAACCCACATATATATATATATATATAATATATTATAATATTGAAGAAAAAAACTAATTGACCGGAAATTAGGGGTCACCGACAATTTAAAATTCCAAATTGTTGCCTCATTAGTGGCTGCCACTGGGCCCAGTTTGACCAAAAATTTGGCCGCAAATATCTTGAGCATACAAACTCAGATTTGAGTGTCATTCACACTGTTGGAATCAGGACGACGAGCACTATGATCTGGATCTTGTTTCACTTCAATATGATGACTTTTATTTTTAAGATTTTTCAAGGCTACTTCTATTTCTGGAGCCACCTAGATCATTTCTCCCCATTGAGAAGCTTTTAGTCCTCCAAAAGCATGATCACATCCTACAGTTTGCATGTGTCTTTTCCAAGCCACACTTTCAACATCTGCATTCCATATAAATCTGGTACATTCTTTACAACACATACAAAACCACATGACTGAAACAATCCCATACTTGGCAAGAGTCTATAACACACACTCTATGGTCAAGTTTACATCATAATATAAACCAATACCCCAACTATCAATAAAAGGCAAAAAAAATCATTGTTTCTTTAATGAGCGATGGAAAATACATCATCACTTTTACAATTATATTGCAACAAATGATTTACAAAATGTGGCCACGACAAGCTACTATATATATCTAGTAAAACCATTTCTTACTCAACAAAGTGAATGGGTCATCTCCCTGTGGTGGATTCGCTTATTGAAAATCTTCACCAGTTGGTTTCTTCATAGGTTCTTTCTGGGCATGGGTCATTTGACACGTGGTTCTCTGGTGTCCATCCTCATTGCAGTGACTACAATGATTCTTTCTCCTCCAAACTTTTTGGATCATCTTGGAACGCTTATTCCTGGTGGGCCTCTGATAAGTGCCTGTGGAATCCTCTCTATCACTGGAATGTGATGAAGTACTCTCATCATCTATCGTTGGTTGGTCAATAGCTGTCTTGGAGCATTCCCAAACCTCTTTTCTAACATATCTAGGTCCTGCATAACAAGCGAATTCCTCCACTTTGATGGGCTTCACAATGCCTTAGCCATTAATGCTGATGCCCTTTCCTTGATACCCTATTTTATTCAACAATTTTGATCCAATTCCTGTAGTATGTTTCTCAAAAGCAATGAAATCATCATCATAAAAGGTACATGAAACTGAAGAATCACTTTTTACCTCAGGCTTGTTATGGTGGAACTTTTCCAAGACCTCCTCCTTGGCTTGTAACTGATGTTGCAACCTCTGTTTCTCCTTCTTTGCTTCTTGTAGGAGTCTCCTTAGTTCAACATTCCTCGCCTGAATGCTTGGGTTGATTTCTTCGAGTTCTTGGAGCCATGAAACATTTGGTGTCATTTTCATTTTTGGCACAACATCTACTGAAATATTTGGCTCATCACCCGAATCAGAACCCAAGTCAATGGGTCCATCTTCTGCAATCCCAAGAGCGAAAATATTCATTTCATCACATGAGTCTGATCCTAGGTCAATTGGTCCAATGCTTGCAAATCTTGTAGTTGTGATCCTCTCATCATCCTCTGATTCAGATTCTTGATCTTGCTGCACAATTGCAACTATCTTCTGCTTCTCTTTTATGTCGTTCCTCTTAGGCCTCAATTCTGAATGCAGTTTCCAACAATTCTCCTTATCATTCCATTCTTTCTCACAATAAGTGCAAGAGGGTCTTTCTTGTCTTCCCCTAGCTGATGTTGCCTTCTTTGGGCGGTCATCTTTCTCATGCTTCCCCTTGATTTCAAGATGTGCAACCTTCACACTAGCTTCATAAAGAGACTTAGGTTCAAATAATAATAATGAATGACAAAAATAACCATGCAAAGATCCAATATATTTTATCAACCTCTCAGGAGTGTCTAGTGGAACATTCAATGATAATTCTTGTTTTCTAAACTCCTCTGTAAAATTCTGAACAGTTTGACCTTTAAGTTTTTTCAAATGTTTCCATTCCATCATGGACTTCTGTCTATAACCCAATTGGTAAAATTTTCCTCTTAAAGCATAAATGAACTCAGACCAAGAGGAAAGAAGTTTATGACTACTCTTACCACCTTGTTGTAACTTGCCTTCCCACCAGACAAGAGCAGTGCGTGCCACTCAATCGAAGCAATGTTCGCTGGATCTTGGCTTCATCCTCTTTGATTTGTTGTATGCAGAAATACACTTCAACCTGTCTTATCCAATTATCTAGATTTTCTGCATTAGATTCTCCACTAAATACAGGTAAATCAAATTTTACATCAAGTTCGAAAAAGGGAGTAGGCACTAAATAGATTCATTCCTATGATGTCTGTTAGAATGAAGAGAAGAGAAAGAAGAAGAGATTTCACTAGAGGATGGAGAGGGAGGAGGCTCTTTTCCTCCACCTTCATGATTTACCGAGGCATGATCATCTGGTTCTTTCTTTTCAAGCTTGATTGTCTTCTCATATTCTACAAACAACTTGTCAACTTTCTCTTCCATGGTGAAGAATATCTTGCGATAATTTCGCTCTTCCTCCATTCGAGCTTCCTCATCTGCCATGTTTTGTCTTTGTGTTGCACGCCGTTCTTCGAGATCAAAGGATTTGAGTTTTCCTTCTCCTCTTTGGAGCTTGTACCTGGCTAGCATTCACTAATGCAACTCACATCAATTAGACATGCTTTGATATCAAACTTGATGTAGATATTTTTACTTCATGGATGCATAGATAATTGCATATAAAAGAGCATATAACTAGGTAACTTAAACACATGAAAAAAAGAAGAAGCGGAAATCATAAAGCAACCATGAGATCAAAGGCATACAAATGATTTGATAACGAAGTTCACCTAGTGTGGGCTATGTCTCCGAGCCCTGCTCAAAGTGAGGAGACCTCTTTCATTAAATGGCAGCAAGAATGAATTATAATCAAATTTAAATAAATTACCGTTATACCTCCAATCTCGGTCATGGACGAAAAATGCAAAGCTAAACTGTAGAAATGGACATCACCGTTGAATTCGTGGCACAAAATTGTGTCAAACGACTATAAACTTGACCCATTTCTGATACCATCAAAATCTTGACCCTCGAGAATCTTGTCGATTCCCCCAAAGATTACTTCCTGGAGATGGGTGAAGAATCTGTTACTCAGATGAAAATTCTAAGCACACCACTGCACTTCTTGCAAAATTATGTGAAAAATGATTATAAAGTCAAAATCATTCTGCCTCTGCCAAAAATCAGCCTCCAAGGGAATCTTTTAGATTCCTTAAGATTTTATGAAGATCCCTCACTGCTGAATACTTGAAATTTTACTGCTAAGATGAGTAAATGGACCACACCTTCACGTTCCCTGTGAAATTTTGATTCACTGAGTATAAACTTAGCATGATTCTTCCATTGTGAAAAATCACCCTTTAAGGAATCTTTTAGATTCCTCAAACATCAAAGAATATTCTTGCAAATATTCCTAGAGAATCTATCTCGAAATCTGTGATAGCAGATTTCCCACCTTGGCCACTGTTAAGGTTCTACCTCAACCCTCGTGGTTGGTTTCGCCACCCACTCCCCCAGTGGTATGGAAAATGAGGTTTATCTAATGTTTTCCGGGCAGAGTTTGCAAAACTGGGGGCATTGGCCCATTGGTTGGCGATGTCTAAGTTAAGATGGTGGGTTCCAGGTGGTCATGGGTTCCAAACCCCACTAGACCAAACTTGGCACTTTGTTTTGACATGACGTGTTTTGGTTACAAACATGTGGAGTTTTTCTTTAAATCACAGTGATGATTAATAAAATATGGCATGTAATGGTTAATGGTGGTGACCGTTGGGTAATGGTTGGAGCAATGTGGTTATGGGGTCGCCGAGGTGGCGGGCCAACCAGTTGGTCGAGCGGGTCCAAACCCCATCAGCCTCGGATTAATACACGATCATATATATGGTATAATGTGGTTTGGGGGGTGGCGGCTCACCCCCATATATATATATATATTGGAAAAATCCACTGTCCAGAAATTAGGGGTCACCAAAAATTTTAAGTAGGTGACAAATTCGCTTGTTCAATTCCAAATTGTTGCCTCATTTGTTGGGTTGTGTTATACTCTTTCCACGACTAGCCCACGTAGTTAACCAGGGAGTCAGAGGGGGGGTGGAGACCCCTCTTCGTTGCGCCGATTGCATACGGGGGGGGGGGCGGCGCGATCCACAAAGGGGTTTGAGGGGTGCAGGTCCCACTTCTATGGGGTCCAGGGCAGCGCCGAAAATTTTTGGTTTTGGACCTATATTAGGTTGGGCAGACCTAACCTATGGTTTTGTTGCAATGATTTTCGCACTGGTTTTTGGACCGATGGTTTTTGGGTCCAATGTTAAATTGGATCTTTCGCTGTAAATATGTATTGGTAACAGTGAAAGGAACATAATGAAAAATCAAACTGGTAGTCCTGGTTTTGGGATCCAAGGGAAAATATCTGTGTATATGTGTTTTATGTGTTATGCTCTCGCATTGTTTATTTTCTGTGTTTTAGAATTTGTATGTAGGTAATTTCTGTATGGGGTTAAAACCTACATTTGGTATTAGAGTTGTTTTGGCTTCAAGGGGACGCCTTTGGTGCTGAGAGGTTTCGCTCAGGCCTATGGTAGACCTTGTTCAGTGGGAGATCTACGGGATCAATTCTGGTAGTGAAAGAAGATGGCACGCAGTGGAAAGATAGAGATCAAGAAATTTAATGGTCAGAGTTTTAGTTCTGGAAACTCAAAATGGAGGATCTGTTGGTGGATAAAGATCAGTGGATCATGGTAGATCCAGGTACTAAACCAATGGGAGTGTCTGATGAAGAATGGAAGAAGTTGGATTGAAAGGCAAAGAGCACAATACGATTGTGTGTCTTAGATTCAATATTGTTGAATGTATCCGGGGAAGCTACGACGAAGGCTTTGTGGGACAAGTTAGGGACTTTGTACCAATCTAAGTCTATGGTGAATAAACTGTTCCTACGGAAAAAGTTCTATAACCTATGGATGAAAGATGGAGACTTGATGATAGAGCATCTGAATGCATTTAATACTGTGGTGAGTCAGTTATCATCTGTTGATATCAAAATTTCAGATGAAGATAAGTGCATTAGTTTGTTGTGTTCTCTACCAGATTCATGGGATAGTCTGGTTATTGCAATAGGTAGCAATGCTACTGCCTTGCAGTTTTATGAAATAGTCTCATCCTTGCTGACGAGGAAATGAGACGGAAAAATATGGAGATCTAGAATGGTGATGCCTTATCTGTATGAGGACGATCCCAGAACATAAACAAAAATAAGTCATCGAGCAGGAGATCTAAATCTAGAGGGAGATCTAAATCTCCAGGAAAACCTATAAAGGTGGTGTGCTGGAAATGCAGAAAGGAAGGGCACTACAAAAGAGACTGTAAATCTAAAGCTCCTGACAAAGGAAAGGGATTTGATGATGCTCCTTCTGCAGAGGTGAAAACCACCTAAGATGAAGGTGGGGATGTGTACTTGGCTTCTTCAAGTACACATGTAGATCATGAGGCATGGTTGATTGACTCAGGTGCATCCTTTCACTTCACTCC
>APFE031637993.1:108333-140724 GCA_000404065.3 Pinus taeda
TGGTAACCCCACTCTATGGGGTTCGAGGCAGTGCCTTGGAAAATTTTGGTTTTGGACCCTATATTAGGTTGGGCGGACCTACCTATGGTTTTGTGCATGATTTTTGCACATGGTTTTGGATAGGATGGTTTTCAGTCCATGGTTTTAGATGCGATGGTTTCCAGTCCATGGTATTGGATGCTTTGGCATGTACAAATATGTATTGTAACATTGAAAGGAACATAATGAAAATCAAGCTGGTAGTCTTGGTTTTGGGATCCAGGGGAAAATCTCTGTGTATATGTGTTTTATGTGTTATGCTCTCGCATTGTTTATTTTCTGTGTTTTAGAATTCGTATGCAGGTAAGTTCTATACGGGTTTAAAACCTGCATCGTTAGTGGTTGCCACTAAACCCAGTTTGACAAAAACTTTGACTACAAATATCTTGAGCATATGAACTTGGATTTGAGTGTCATTCACACCATTGGAATCAGGATGACGAGCACTATGATCTGGTTCTGGTTTCACTTCAATAAGATGACTTTAATTTGTGCACCTTTTCAAGGCCACTTCTACTTCTGGAGCCACCTAGATCACTGATAGATGAATCAAGACCAATGAATGAAAATTGATCAATCGTCACAATGTTTCCATTGTGAGGAAAAGACATCACTTGAAAGAGTGTGGACACAATAACTTTCATAGCATAGACATGGTTTCGCCCAAGGAGTAAATTGAAATCCAAGGGGCCTTGGACTACCATAAGATCAATACAGTCAATTTTTTCTTCCAGAGTAATAGGTAACGTAGGAAGGATCCATAAAGGTTCACTGATGTCTTTTAAAAGCCAAAATATTCTGTGTAACAGGCACAAACTAAGGGGAACCCAAAGCTTTCCAAGTGGATGAGGATAAAATACTGATAGAAGCATTTTCATCTATATTTGCGCGTTGCATATTCTTACCATACGCTTTCACAGTGATTTGGAAAGGGGTGAAATTAGGAAGACAAGGCCCTGTTAGTCTATTCCAATCAAGGGAAATAGTCTCACTATTTGGAGGGGGTTTAATGGAAATAGGTGAAATTCCCCCATGCATAGAAGAATCTGAGGTAACAAGAAGAACCTAGGTGGTATTAATTTTACTCTCTAAAGGGAGAATGGGACTTGACTGAATGTGGAATCGATTCAACCACTTGATCAACAAACAGTTCAACAACTTGAGTGATATAAATTTCACTCTCCAATGGAAGAGTGGGATTGACTGTACTTGGAATAAATCAATCACTTTGTCAACTGATAGTAAGTTGGGAGAAATTTTACGGTAACTAGTTGGAAGTTGGAAGTTGTGAAATAATAAGTTTTTCGAACAATTTTGAGGCTTCATCCATATGAGGGCAAAGATGAATATGATGAATCCCTTTGAATAACCTACAAGGAAACCTAACTTTTCCCTTTTTCCTAGTAACCTGACAATCACTGGTCAATGGATCAATAGTAAGTTGATTAGACATTTTAGACCACACTTCTAACACCATTGGAATACCAGGACAATCAATAATAAGGTGGCCCCCTTTACAAATATTGCAAGGGTATTTGGGCTTGCGATGCATGTTGGAATTTTCCTCAAAATTACCAATACTTACAGTCATGGTTGGTTGGTTGAATTCTTTCTTATGTTGCTTCTTCTTCTTCTTCTTAGTCACCTGGTTACTAGCATCAAGGCTTTTACCAAGCGAAGAAGAAGAAAGGGAGGAGGACATGTTGGGTGAAGAAGGTAAAGGGTCAACAAAAGGTTGGTGATATTGAGATGGTGAACTTGGTTGTTGTGAAAAACTTGATTGAGGTGGAATAGTTTGGGTATTTGGGATTAAAGAAGTTGAAAACAACCATACCAATAAACCTATCATGAGTCTAGGAAGTGACAACGTAGCCATATAAGGAGGACCGGCATTTCCAAAGTTAGGAAAAAGGACTAGGATTCCCGTTAAAAGGGTTTTTTTTATCAGTAACTTCTAGAATTTTTTCCATTAGGCTCAACTTAGATGAATTTATTACCATTATTAACAATTTAAAATCACAATCCACACCTAAGGCCTGTAAAAAGTAAAAACGAGAAAACAACATGCTCTAGTAAATCTAAGGAATCAAACCATGCAAACAAACTTTTCACAGTGAAATCACTAGTTGGCGATGAAATCCAATGTTGCAGAGATCAATGTGAAAAGTTGTTAAAGATAGAGTGGGTGGAACTAGTTACGCTAATAACCTGCTTAAGGTACACGATTTGGTGCAAGTAATCTTGACTTATGCCATCTCGAGGGAAGAATACCCTCCAAAAAGGTCCAAGTGATTATAGCTAACGTCTGTTCTAGGTACAACAAATACTTCCCCACCGTCGTCACCTTGGGTAATAGCCTTAAGATTATGGCCTCTAAGGTTACCACTTAAAACAATTTAACATGGGGGGACAATTGCAGATCAAACGTACACGCAAGGCCAGAGTAACAAAGCTCAATCCCCTTGAAAGTTCCTCAACATGGTTAATATCAGGTTTACTTCCAAGTGACTCCCAAGTACCTTCGAGCACTGTTTTTAATACATGTAAATCACTCTACCATAACCAATGAAGTGGGGTCGATCACACTGGGTCAGACTTGATCTTGTGCTTAACTCCTTTGTAAGGGGAGCTTCCCAGAGCCAAACTGAATTTACTCCCTATCACAAAATTCTAATGTTTGTTTGAATTTCTGGAAAGTCAACTCACTTCCCTATTCCAAAGCCCTACAACTTGATCTAATGTAGGTGGAAAAGAGCCGTAAAATAATAAAATTTTCTAAATTGATTTTATTAGCACTTTTTTTAAGGCTGTTACTTACTCAAAAGGTAAATGGATGTGAAACCGGTGGTGTTATGACTTGACTCAAAACTTTAATGCAATCGAACATGATATTGTAATCTTTTTATTTCGATGAATTGTAACTAAAATAAGGGAAGAGGTTTCATTAAATTTTCAAAAATACAAGAAACAATGAATCATTTTCAAGATACAAATCAAAGATAATGCATAATACACGATTCTTGGCTCTTCTTCGAGAAATGAAACCTAAATTCCTCAAAATCTAAGTTACAAGAAGTAAAATTTTGATTTTAACAACTTATTACATACCCAAAAACAAACAATGAATTCTTCCTTTAACAAACACAAGCCATAATTTCAATTTGATGTAATGAGTTGCAAATCATTGTAAGCAGAAGATTGTGTAACTCCCATTCACAAGTGTTGCCTTGAAAAACCCTAAATTTTCCTAATACTGATGATTCTTTGCAATTATGAAAACAAAGTACTTAATCTGATTTTTTGACATAAAAAAGGATAGACTCAAACTATCTCAACAATGATTGATCATTCTTTTGATTAATCAACAATTCAATGGATCAAACCATGAACCCTAATTTATAAAAGTAAAGAATTCTTCAAAAAGGCAACCCAAAACATCAAATCAAAATAAGGAGGAGATTTCCAGAAGGTAAACAGGTCTAACTAAACACAACAATCAAAAGTTCATGGACTCAATAATGGGAAAGCTTAGATTTTCAAAAAAATTATGCATGTGTGCGGGAAATTAGTATCAGTATGATTCAGTGTGTATACACATTGTTGCTAAAACCTAGGTTCACATAAATACACTCTGCGTCTGAATATAAAATGCGCACCTCGGGAATTTTCTTAGAAAAAATAAAAATAAGCCAAACAAATCACAAAAGTTAAACTTTTTATATATTTCAAACACTCCGACAAGGCTATGAAAAAAATATATCAAAAATCAAAACAAGGAGATGATGGAGAATGAAACGTCCCTAGTATGGTCGCCAATTTGTTAGGTAGACTAATCCTTCTTACGGACAAGATGGATCTCCCTAGATCTCAAACAAAATCTAGTAACAAACAAGAAAATAACTGCTACCTTTCCTTAGCTTACGACTGATTGAAACAAGTAATATGTGAGGAATCATTTATAGATTTAACGAAGTGCCTATTGAAGTCCTTTCAGTGCCTTCCACAGTTGGATTCTCCTCGATGCTTTAGAGACCATTCCAGTGCTTTACACAACTTATCCATGATGTCCCTAAGGGGATCTGCATAGACAAAAGAACACAAAGGATCAAAGCATCTAGTATATAGAAACAAAGATAAATGAAGTTTTTAGCTCAACATACATCATAAATTGAATCAATAACCAATCATAAACTATGTGAGTGATCAAGGAATCTCACAAAAAATATCAAAACAAACATGATTACATTAGGGATTTTTGAGGTCTAAAATGGGCCTCCTAAGAAAAATGTACAACCAAAATGAACTTTATAAGAACCAACAGGATTCAAGATGATGGTGTCAACCATGGGGGATGATTCACCAGTTTTGGAGTAAAAAATTAAAAAGATTAAAAAATAATAAAATAATAAAACTACCTTTTCAATTCGTATTTTAAACTTATCTCCCTAAGGTTTTACTCAAATTTCGAGCGGGAGTACTCGTTGGATGCAAAATTTAATTCATCATCCTAGGAATACCCATGTTGCATACTTTTGATGGACCTTGCTAAACGAAAAATGAGAAATACATGAAAAACGTGATTGCAATCACGTTTTTAATGTATTTCTCATTTTTCATATAGCATGGTCCATTGAAATTATGCAACATGGGCACCCCTTAGATGAGGAATCAAATTATGAATCCAACGAGTGTTTTCGCTCTAAATTTGAGTAAACCAATAGGGAGATAAGTTGAAAATACGAGTTGAAAAATAGTTTTTTCTTTTTTCCCTCTAAAATTTGATGATGTGATCAAATCTTATTTAATCATTTCCACTATTATTCTATAATTTCCTTAGGAGGCCCATTTTAGACCTCAAAACTCCCCTAATGAACAAAGAACAATTGTTTTTTATTGAGTAAAAAGGAGAACAAACTTACAACCTCATTGCCTTAATGTTACAAGCCTCTTCCCACAATCTCCAACCTTCTCCTAGGATGAAAAGCCTTCTAGCCTTATTTATGCAACATAAGCCTACCTTCAATGGTCCTCCCCAACCCCCTGGCTTGTGTTTGATTTAAAGGCCAAGAGGAGGATGTTTGGGATCTTCTTCCTAAGAGATGAGATCCACAAATGGTGGGATAGGGGATCCACAAAGAGAGGGGATTATCTCCATGATGGGAGGGATCAGGCTTGAGTAAGTGTCAACTCCAAGTTGTTATTTGGGAAAGATTCGACTAACAAAGATTCTAGAATTTTTATTTTTTACTTGTGTTGAGTCATGTCCGCAGGACATAGTGTAAGACAGAGCACACTTTTGCATTGACTCTAATGGTCACTTTTGCGTATGCACAGAAACTAACCAGAGAAATATGAAGACAATCAAAAATAGGTTTTTGGGCCTTGTAATCTAGGAATTTCATTCTCTTTGGGAGCGTTTAGGTTCTAGCCTTTCAGGGGGATGCTTTGGAACACTTTGATGGATAACAAAAGATCTAGATTAACGGTCATTTGCCTAATGCGACAAAATGACGTGTAACAATAATTACCAATGGAACAGGTGTTTAAATTCAAGCTTGGGATCTGACATAAGAACTCTATAAGTGTCTTGTGCTTGGTGATGGGATGCTAACACCCAAATTCGGTGGTTCCCTCCATTATTGAAACAAATTGTTCTATTTAGTGGATGAGAAGGAGGATGCAATACATTCTTTCCTAGGAGAATTTTAGGATATGAATGATTCACTAAGAGGTAGTTGATTGAAGGCTTGGGGGTGGCTAATTGAAGAAATACATAGTGCAACTGAACCTACGGTTGGGCAGAGAGCCATTCCCAAAACATTGTTTGTGGTCAGATAGATTAGAGTAGTACAATGATATTAAAATCACAAGTAATATACTTCTTTGTTCTAAAGTCAATTTCTCACCACTCACCATTCCTAGACTAATTAATCAAAATTTTCCTTATGTTGATGATTAATGAACTTGAAATTTTTTAAGTAATGTCCGTATTTAATTATGTTTCATGTTCAAGCCATTACATATGGTATTAGAGCCTCGTTGCAACCCTTGATGCCTATGAAATCTTATGCAACCATGTGGCTATTTAGTTTTACTAATATCTATTATCTTATTTATTTAGATGAAAAATAAATTTTTATATTGAAATCAATACCATTATGTTCTCTTATTTGGATATTAATAAAATATCAGTATTGTCTTACTTGTGAGTGTTGTTTTGGATTTATTTTATTTAGAATGGCTATTGTACATGTCATTATTGAAAAGGCACTTTGTTTTAAAAAAGTAAAAATTTATTTGCCTTTACCTACAATAGAGACTAACAATCTAAAGATAATAGGGGTACCAAATCACCCCACATTAGATATTCCACTGTTACTGCATGAGCATGAATATAATAATAATGTATATGTGATTTAATCTATTCACCCCAATACAAAGTTAACAAAAACAAAAAAAACTGATTTTCCATATAGAAAATTATGGCGAAGTTTATGCATAATGCAATATTTTGAAAGTTCAGTTATTAGTGGTAAATTAGGAATTGAGAGAAATATTTTGATTCTTATCATAAACTTGATAACAATTTCCTTAATCATACCTACGAATATTGTATTGACTTGATCTAAACATAAAATACTTCATAAAATGGGGAGCGAAGAAGATGAGCCTGTCCCAACCATTGGGGTCCTAGAAACTAGAAATACATGAGAAGAGTTGCAACTCCATCCATGGACTACTCGAATAGAAATGTAGGGAGGCCCTTGTAGGGATCAATTTCTCTCATGGCCTTGAATAAGTAGAGTGACGCACAAACACAAGTGCAACATAAATGAAGTAATGAGAACTTATGAATTTAGCATTTGTAAAACTGGGCTTGTGTTGGGCTAGAATAGGCTAAAATATTTTTGAATTATCTTCAAAGCACAGATTCAAGACTCAAGTAAATAAGGATGCAATCAATTTCATGTTTATAATTGACATTTGCATGTTTGTAAGTTAGGGGAGGGGAGGCCCAAGGATGGGTTGAATGGTTCCTTTTTCTTCTTCAAAGCAAATATTCTAGACTAAAATATATGGACTGCGAGAGAAAAGAAATTGATTGAGGTCAAATGTTTCAACACTATAAGAAACCCAACTCAATAGACAATGATAACCAATGGGTATTAACGCAAACTCTTGTTGATCACCACATTTGTTTATTTCCTGCATGGAGCTAATTTATCAACTAACACAAGTTCAATGTTCCTACAATGGATTTCGCTTAATGTAAGAAATTATACACAAGTTCAATTCCCCTGCAATTGCCTTTGCTTGGTGGAAGGAAAGTGTCTTGCCTACAGAAAGGGGAGGACTGTAATATTAGATAAATCTAATATAACTTTCTTAATTGGAGGAACATTGTTCAAGGGTTCTCTTGGGGAATGCCCCCATACAATGATATTTAGTGATCTTATTAGAAGAAGTACCAAGTTTTTTCAAATTTGTATATGCTTTGTGAGTAGTTATGAAACTAGATATATCTTGTACATGAATAGTTAGGTCTAAATCTCGTGTCCTATGGGTTGATTTCTTTAGGTGTCATGATCTCATTTATTATTTCTATTCATCAATTTTTTTTAATTAGCTTTAGAATCTTAAAATTCTTGTTTCAAGCTAAAGCTTGTAAATATTGAAAGTTAAAATGGCACTCAAAACAAGTTCTTGTTCATGACAAAAATTCCCTTTTCTTACAAACCTATGTAAAATAACTTTCGAAGCAAATTTGACACATTAAATAATATACTCTTAGAATGTAACAATGCATGCTAAGAGAAATGAGTGTTAAAAAAATATTGAATCCCTTATTGTTTGTCAACATTTGGGAGTATAACTTTTTTGCTTATTACTAGTTTTAGAAACTTGTCATTCCATCCACATAAACAAATTCCAATTTGTTGCATATATAATGCCATCTGAATTATTATGATAATTCAAAGGAAATGGGGTTGGAAATATGGAATGTCTCAACACTTTAGAGCACATATTTCTTTGCCTATACAAGGGGTTAATGAATGGAATTGAATAGTCAAATGCACTAGAATCACTTATTTACTTTGCCCCTTAATTGAGTTATAAGTCCCTAATTCTTCCACCTGTTTGAAGTTACCTTGTGGAATCCCTTTATCACATGCATGGGACATCATTTGTTTGGCTTATATGTTATCCCAAGATTTGCAACTCACTATTATAGGTAATGAAGACATCCATGACACTGAAGAATTCAATAAGTTTGGGTTTAGGGTTTACAGTGAGGTAATCCCTCTAACTTCAACAATGAATTTCCTTCCATGAAATTTAATCTTGATATTTACGTTGTTAAGAATGACTACCCAATGTTGTTGAAAAACCACAGTGCCTTGTTTTTGTGGGGTATTTCTTTTGTTGGATTTTTCTTGAGACTATTGTCTAATACTGGATTAGAGAGTTGGGAGCCTTATGGTTGGAAAGTTGTTAAATTGAGGAAGGTCACTAAAGTTTTCTTTCTATTTTAGTTTGTTGAGTGCTCACTTTTGTGGAAGTCCTCAGAAAGGCATAGTGGATTTGTTGAACTTGATCACTGAGAAAAGAGTGTTTCTAAAACCAACAAATAAAGACGGAGGACTTTGTCCGAGAAAGAGCATTCTTATAATGAAATGAAGTATGTAGGAAAGTGTTGCAAGCTGATTATAAATGGGGGTAGCATGGACAATTTGGTGTCCATGGAAGTGGTGTAAAAACTAAACTTAAATTGCACACCACAGTCCAATTCTTACTGGGTGTCATGGTTGTTAAAATGATATCAAAGCAGTGGGATGAAACAATGCAAGCTAAAGTTTGGAGGGCCCCCAAAACGTGGCATATGTACTTATTTCTTATTTGTACATATCTTTGTGTGTGTGTGTGCACGCGCGCCACAAATAAAAGTATTTACTAGGAAATAATGCATAGTGAAAACAAAGATATGTTCACATAAGAAATAAGTACATATGCCATATATATATATATATATATATATATTACATTGAAGCAAGCATTCCAGTTGATTAAGAGTAGTTTTCTTTCTAACAAGTCTAAACTTGCTCTTAACAAGGACTGGAGTGGTATGCAAATTATTGCTACAAGCCTCTTTCAACCACATAGTTGAATAGAGACACTATTACTTATTTTTTTACCCATAGGTACCTTAGTGGATTTTAATCAACTAGTTATACTTAACTAAGTTTTTTCAATTTGATCTAGATAAGTAGTCTTTATTTGATGCATGAATTATAATTCTTTTTCGATCATTAAACTCCTAATTGAATACAGTAATTTTATGAGAGCCACTTGAGGCAATAAGATCTTATAGCCTTTTTCTACCTATGAAAGCTATGACAGCCTTAGATTGGAAGGATTAGTTATTTTTTTTGCTTTGAAAGTTACACTGTAATTCATATTTTTTTCTGCATGCAACAATTTAAGGATAAATAACATTTTTTTTGCTTATGATATCGAGTTAGAATTTTCTATTTTTACACTATAGCAGTTTAATTAAGATTCATATTTCTTTTATTTATAGTTATTAACTTTAATTTCGTTCTTCGTTTAAACCTATTTAGAGTTTTTATTTTTCATTTAGTATCTTCTTATGGAAGTACTAAGCTAATTCTTTTGCATATTGTGGGTGTATTTGATAAGTTTTCAAATTCCAGATTGATATAATGACATCTTAATTTATGTAAGTAAATTAAGCACAACACAATATATGTACATATATGAATTTTCATTTCCAAAAGATAATTATTACATGAATTCACACTCTCGGGTAAAAATTAAATGGCTCAGGCCACACTAGACCAGTGGCTTTCCCCTATATATGAAGAGAAGTAGGGTGAAATAAAGTGGCTAGCATGTGCACTTTAAATCGTTATAACTAGGTTTTAGAAATTGAATTTAGTTAAGGCCATATAGCCCAAATGGCTCCAAAGTTAGCCTGTCTTGAAACTCAATTGTAGAGATCTTTAAGTCTTCTTAGCCCTGAATATACATAGATTTCAATTGTATAAGCACCATAACTACCCCCCATGAGCTTATTAATAGTAAATAACATGTTAAGGAGTATCTAAGACCTTCATTTTAGTCCTTCAAATAGGTTATACTAGATCATGGGTTCATTAAAGAGTGTTTTAGCAATTGACTTAAATATCTTGTGACGGCTCATGTTTATCAGTCTTCATCATAAAGCTGGGAAATTAACTCCTATAACTAAACTTTTAAAACTACTTGAACGACTTGCCCTTGAAAAACATACCCAAGTCTCATTTGGTATGACTGGTGCAAACCAAACCTTTGGAATTAAGTCTCCCTTTATGTGGCAACCATCAAGTTGCTCAAAAGCATAAGAGATAGAATTTTTATTTGTCATATCCTTACATTCATTCTAATTCAATAGGCTTGTTGCATCCTTGTCTCAATGGAAAATTGGTGGATAGGAATCCTAAAGGACATCTATCATTGTTTCCATTTGAAAAATTTAGGCATATAATCATAATCATGCACATCTAATTAAAACTCAACATTCAACCATGTACATATATTTCCAAATTTTAGTTTCGTGGGAAATTAGAATAATTATTGTTAGGACCTAGAGTTGGGCACACCTTTCATTGAGGAGCACGCCATGGGCAACATATTCATCACATGATTTGTGACAAATATGTCACAAGAAATGTGATGAAAGAGGATGATGAGCTAGAGCACGCTAACACAAGGTATTTAAAAACCAACACTCGGGGATTCCATTAGGCGCATGTGGGCCACTTGGTGGCATGATATATGTGGGTGATTGAGCACCCGAATTGGCATAATGATGGGTGAAAATTTCCAGGATGACACCATGATAGGCAACATGAATGCCCCAACGCACAAGCCAAAATGCTTTTAGATGAGTGACTAACCATTGGAGGAGGTTAGCCAGGGGCAAGTTGGATCGATGGGAGTGCGCCATGAAGGAAGAGGTGGTGGACCATGTACCCAAAACAACCATCCAAGATGGGCCAAGATAGGTTGCGGTTGGAATGACATACCAAAGCCATGTCAACTTGGTGGCACAACAGGTCAAGTAATGTGTGAGAAAAGACGAGTGAGGGTGCATTGACTGAGTGTGAAGGAATGCCTCTGAATGAGTGTGCATAGGAAAATTTGAGGGCATTGGGAAGAATGATGAGTCAACCCATTCCAAGGTGCCCAACACATGGTCAAGCCAATCTGTGTGAAGAAGTGGAATGATGGGACGAGTTGACCCATGTAAGCAATGAAGCTAACCAAAGTGTGAAGTCAGAGAATTGCATAAACGTTGTGATGGAACTATATAAGGAAGAAGCCACATGGTTGAGGAGACCAAAAATCAAATGGAACACACAACAATTAACATGTCGAATAAGGGACAAACAAAGGAAGGAACCAAATAGAATGAGGATGCAACCAAAGTTTGGTCAATGGAAGAGACAAAAAGGAGCTGGGACGAGGGCTCAAGCCTACAGTCATGCAAGACCCGATGTTCTTAATAACATAACTAAACCGACTCAACGAGGGTGGAGACGACCCGTGATAGGGTGGACAGGTGGCCCATTGGGGTTTGAAGGTTGGAAAGTAGGTCTTGCGTATTTTCTTAAGGTTTCAACATAGTTACTGATCAAACAGGAACTATTACCTCAAAACGGGTACTCTAGCCCAAAACCCCCCAAAAAACATGAAAAAACAGGTTGAAAACAAAAAGTGTTGATGTTGGAATAACATTTTTTTTTTCGGGGTACATTTTCAACATTTTTTAAAAATGGTAGTAAAAACCAATTTTTTTGGTACAAAAGACACACTGAAAACAAAAAGTGTTGATGCTGGAATAACGTCTTTTTTTCAGGGTAAATTTTCAACATTTTTTAATAATGACGTTAAAAATAAAATATCATGACTTCGAAAAACTTTAAATTTCCAATGATTTTCACGCATGACATTAAATATAAAATATCACGTCTTTGAAAAGCCTTAAAATTCCTAGATTTTTAGGGATGAAATTAAATTTAAAATATCACATCTTTGAGAAACCTTAAAATTCCAACAATTTTCAAGCATGGTGCTAAAGGAAAAATACTTATAGCTATTTTCAACCATAACGTTAAAGATAAAAGGGTTGGATTTCATTTGGAATAATCATCAATGCGAGACCTAGCTGCGGGCTGGTGCGCACGCTCGTCTGCTCTCGCCACCATTGAAACCTGATACCTACTCGGCTGCTCGGATGGCTCCTTCGGAAGAGCCTCCAGAGGAGGTTGTGTTCCAACAAGCATTCTAAGCTTTGATTAAATCTTTACCTGCTCAACGAGCTCACCCTTATGTATCCAAATTTGTCAAAAAAACTGAAGGGTTACAGGAAGTCTCTCTTCCTCCTTCCTTGCCCAGAATGGCTGCTCTTGCTTTGGCGGAAAAAGGACTAATAGGACAATTTACAGGGCTCTGGCCCTCCCCAAAAATCGTTTAGAGATGGGTGGAGAGGAACTCGACTGATAAAACCCAAGGAAAAATTTCTATCAGATTCTATGGAAAGGGCTACTTCACTTCCATTTTGAGACTAAGGAAGACAAGGATTTAATCTTCCGCAATGGTCCTTACTTGATGGATTCCAGAGGTCTGTACTTGAACAAATGGACTCCGGACTTTGACCCGGAACTTGATATCCCCAATGCGGTTCTTGTATGGGTTTGTCTTCCCCACCTACCCTTGCATTGCTGGGGAGACGAATTTGTTCGTGCCATTGGGAACTTTGTTGGGAATTACATTGACCGAAGTGAGCCGAGAGACAACATGCAAGCTTGTGCACGTATCTGCGTCAAAGTTGATTTGGGAAGAGGCCTTCCAGAAGCAATTAAACTCAAAGTCGACGACTGGACGCACATTCAACAGCTCGACTATGAACAAATCCCCTTCAAGTGCAAGGTATGTCACGAGTATGGACACTTTGCTAATTGTTGCCCTAAGAACTCTAATGTTGAAAATATTCCGCAAGAAGAGCAATGGGAACTTGTCAAAAAGAAACAATCAGTCCTTAGCCAAAAATCGCACATGGCTGTTGGTCCCTCTTCCCACCCCTCCTCCATCTCCCCATTCTCATCTCCCCAGCCTTCACTCCCTCTTCCTTCTTCCTCCCATCTGCCTCCGCCCTCTGCTCGACAGTTGGATCCCTTTCTTTCCTTGCCCTCCTCCAATCCCTTCCATGCCATTTCCCTTGCTGTGGAATCCCCTGGCCCCTTATCTCAACCTGAACCTCCCTCTTCTCCCCTTCCCTTGATCATTCCCTCCTCTCTTCCATCTGAACCTCCCCCTCTAAGAATAACCTGAAGCAACTCCAAGGAACTCGGATCCACGATAGACAGTCAAAAGAAGCATGGTAGAAAATCTTCCAAATAGCACAGGGACGAGAATGCACAAAAGGACATAGCATTAGGGACTCCAGAATCCAATAGAATCATATATACAAGGAACAATAGATAAAGGCATAGCATGAAAAGATAAAGGAGGGAGAGCAACTCCTCGAGTCTCTCTGTTGAAATGATTAAAATACTATCATGGAACAACAGGGGACTAGGGCACCCCTCCAAAACCAATGCCCTGAAGGATCTTATAAACCAAGAGAAGCCAACTATTGTATTATTACAAGAAACAAAGCAAAGGCAGTTTGAAATCAGCAAGACCATCGAATATCATAAGTGCTACCAAGGAAGTATAAGTGAATTCAGAGGAGCCTCGGGCAGAATCGCTACACTATGGTGTCAGGACGAGTGGAACAGTGCAACAGAAGTAATAGATCAACATTGGATTAAGACAGTGTTACAGAACAACATAAATGGACAGCAGATCGTAATATACAATGTCTACGCCCCTAATCATTATAGGGAAAAAGAAGTTTGCTGAGATTCTCTCAGCAGGAACATTGCAGAAGAAGACAACAACAATATCATTGTTGCAGGCGACTTCAATCTAATCTTGCATGCCAATGAAAAGCGTGGAGGATGCTTCACACCAGCTCCATTCAGAAGTCAGCTGGAAAATACAATGCAACAAGGAGATCTAGTCGATGTCATCCCAAAAAATCAAAAATACACCTAGAGTAACCGTAGATTGGGCAGCAGCAATATTATGGAGCGGCTTGATCGATTTTTGGTAAATATTTCCCTTCTTTCCACCTTTTCAGCGGTAAGTGCCACCATTCTTCCATATGCTACCTCTGATCACTTCCCTATAACTTTAGCTCTCGAATCTCACAGACCTTTGGGTCCTCTACCCTTTAAATACAACCATATATGGAATGGTTACCAAGGTGTCAGAGAACTGGTCCAGCAGACATGGCGTCAGCATGTTGAAGGATCCCCATGCTTTATATGGGAAAGCAAACTAGAAAATGTGAAAAAAGTGCTCAAGAATTGGGCCAAAACGCAGTACATAGAGCCAGAAGAAAGGCAACGAGAGGTGAAAGAAAAAATCAAAGACCTGCATTATGTTATAGAAAAGCAATCATATCAACAAGCTAAAAAGATCCAAGAAGAAAGCCTTTACAACCATCTAAGCAGCATTAAAAGGGAAGAGGAAGAAAAATGGCATATGAAATCCAGGCAGACTTTGATGAAAAGCAGAGATCAGAATACAACCTTTTTCCATAAATAGGCCACTACTCGACAAATAAGAAATAATATAATAGCCATCATAGATAGCTCAGGGACTTAGCACAGCGAACAAACAACCATCAAAAGTGCGGCCTCAGACCATTTCAAAAAGCTCTTAACTGAAACCGGAGATGAAGGAAACTATGCTGACCTCCTGCAACATCTGCCAACTAAGATTACATCAGAATTAAATGAAAGGCTGGTAGAAGAAATAAATGAGGAAGAAATCAAGGAAGCAATTTGGTGCCTCCAGCCAGATAAGGCGCCAGAGCCGGATGGCTTCTCTATTTGTTTCTACAGAGAATATTGGGAAATGATAAAAAAGGACCTCATTAAATATCTCAAATGGATACAAAAGAAAAACAAAATAGGAGGGTACACAAACTCAACACATCTGGCTCTCATCCCAAAGGAAAATTGCCCTTCCAACTTTACCCACTTCAGACCAATATCATTATGCAGTTCTTCCTACAAAAACTTCACAAAAATCCTTGCTTCTTGTCTCAAACCTCTCCTGCCAATGTTAATATCTGAAAACCAAGGAGGCTTTATGGCTAACAGGAAAATCTCAGACTCTATCCTCTTAGTACAGGAGGCCATTCACTCAAGCCATTTGAGGAATGAAAAAGGTTTCATTCTGAAATTGGACTTAGCGAATGCATTCGATAGGGTAAGACACTCCTTTCTATTTGTTGTACTACAGAAAATGGGCTTCTCCTCTGCCTTTATTGAAGTTATAAGGACTTGTATCTTTGGACCTTGGATTGCTCCTCTCATCAATGGCAGACCTGGACCTTCCTTTCGTTCCTCAAAAGGACTACGACAAGGCTGTCCTTTATCTCCCTACCTCTTTCTCTTAATGGCAGAATCCTTTAGTTGTGCTCTTGATCATAAGCGCCAGACAGGCCTCATCACTGGTATTAAGTTTGAAGATGAAGTGAAAAATATAAATCACTCCCAATTTGCCGATGACACCCTGCTGCTAGGAGGGGCAACCACAATCATAGCTCGAAGATTCAAGACTTTATTAGACAAATTCATGAGATACTCAGGGGGACATATTAATAATCTCAAAAGCTGTATTTATGGATGGAAAGCCTTAGCTCACACGCTTCAAAGCATTGCCAACATTTTTGGTGTCTCTTGTAAATTAAATTGGAGTCACTTCAGCTACCTGGGAATGCCTGTAAGTATAGGGAAAACAAAGGCTGATGTTTGGGAAACAATTATGGACAAAACAAAAAGGAAAATCCAAAAATGGGGAACCTCTTGGCTCAACCCAGCTGGTAGACTGGTGCTCCTCAAATCGGGCCTTTCCTCTCTTCCCCTTTATCAATTTTTCCTTACTCAAGCTCCAGCATCGTTTTTCAACAAAATGGACAATGCTCTCAGATTCTTCCTTTGGCAGGGGGGAAAAACGAGAGAAAAAAATTTCAATATGGTAGGATGGAAACATGTCATTCAAATCCAAGAGAAAGGAGGCCTTGTCATTTGATCTCCTTCACTCACAAATCTTGCCTTTGGCGGAAAATTAGTCTGGAGACTAATTGAAGGACAATCAACCTGGTGGAAAAAAGTTTTAGAGGCTAAATATATCAGTCAACCTTGGCAACAACTTCTCACAGTCAAACTACCCAATAGAAGATGCACAAATATCTAGAAGATGTGTAAAAAAGCCATCCCCTTTATGGCTCAAAATGTCTCCAAAGTGCCTAAAGGAGGCAGGGAAATCAACATCGGTGCTGACAAAATAATGGGGAATCCGCCGCTCAACAGCATCCCAGGTATGGATGCAATAATATTTTTTCTCCAAAGCAAAGGAATTAGCAACCTAGAACAACTATATCAATGGGACGCAATATCCCATTCTTGGAAGCGATGGATTTTTCCTCCTATCCCTTAACGTCTCAAAGAGAAATTTGACCAATTCTGCACACACCTCCACAGCATTGCACCCACTCTAAAAAACGACAAGGACACTTTCAGATGGGATCCTTCTGGCACCAGCTGTACAACAAAGGAAGGTTATGACTACTTATGCAGCGAAGACTATCCGACAACAGCATGGCAACATAAAAAAACTGTATGGAAAGCAGAAGCAATCCCCAAGGTGAAATTTTTCATGTGGGCACTGTTAAAAGGGAAAACTCTCACTGCAGAGAACCTTAAAAGAAGAGGCATTGCTGGCCCCTCTAGATGCCCTAATTGTCAAGAAGCAGAGGAATATATTCAACATCTTTTTATCTCTTGCCCCTTTGCATTTTCCTGTTGGAACAACATTGATCCTTCCGTGTCTTCCTTCTAGCAGTCTCAGCTATCCATTGAAGAAGTCCTTAACAACTGGAAAAAAAATTATCCTTGGCAACCCAAGAAAAATAACCCTGCCAAGTGTGTGTGGGATGCCCTCCCTTTGACCCTTCTATGGAGGATCTGGCTTGCGTGGAACAATAAGATATTCAAAGACAAAGAGACATCTCTCAGGCATTTATGTAACAAGGCCAAAAGTCTGGCAATTAAAACCATTGCATGCAAGATAAAAAAAAAAATAGATGCAACAAATCTTTGGATAGAGGAAAAAGAATTCATAGGGAGTTTGATAGACAGGCCCAACATCCCTCCAGCTATTAAAAGCCATAGCAACTAGGGCAACACTCACAACCACAGATGGAAAACTCGACTAAAACATGATGACTTCTTCAGCTGGCTCCACTCAAGCAACACCCACTCCTTGTTCTTTGACGACGCCTCCAAATCAAACCCAGGAGCAGGGGGCGTCATCTTCAATCCCAATGGAGAGCCCTTAGTTTCCTTTGAATGGGGGCTAGGGATTCTTTCAAATAACAAAGCTGAGGCTCTGGCCCTCTACCAAGGTATTCTACAATTATAGGCTCAGGGAATTCAGAAAGCCATGATCTTCGGTGACTCAGCCATCATTATAAATTTAATGACTAGCAGAAGGACAGCCTCTAATATCTTCTTGCAGCAAACCATTAGTATATGTCAAGTCTAGATCGATCAAGCGCAGGACTTTCAACTCTATCATATCCTCCGCTCCATCAATCAGGAAGCAGACAAACGTGTCAATCAAGCTTGCATTCGACCAAAAGGAAGTCTTCTCTGCAATACAGAGGATTCGTATCAATTCCTTCCTTGATTAACATGAACAACTCAATTAACCCTTATCCAAGGACATGTGCCCTCCACAAGGTGTGCCTTGATCAAACTTGCAACAACGTCGAAGCTCTCTGTCATTTGCCGCCGGAAACCCTCTTATATCTCCTGGCTGAACCCACTGTACCTTTGAAAACATGCAGTGCATATACAATACAAGACTACCCAACGTTCCTTCATGTGATCCAGAGCTTCAAATCTCTCAAACTGCCGGCTATTTATCCATAGATGTGTCTTCCTTATCCCCAAAATCCTCTTTCCATCTTAGCTCGTCTTTTCTCAGTTGGCTTACGCTCCCATAAACAACTTACTCTTTTGTGTTACCAAAGACTCCTGAAATAAAAAACAAAAATGATAGAAATTCAGTTGAACGCCTAAATGTAATACAGTTGCAAGCTCACCCTATGAGCCCAACTCATGTAATACCAGAGCTTAGACTCCCTCCTTTTTTTTGAATATAATCAGCAGCCGAAATTGTTAAAAAAAAAAAAAAAAAAAAAAAAAAAAAAAAAAAAAAACAAAAACCATTGAAGATAAAATACCATGACTTAGAAAAACATTAAAATCTTGACAATTTTTCAACCATGGAATTAAAACCAAAGATTATGACTACAAAAAAACCTAAGTTTTCAAAATATTTCAAGCATGACATTATGAAACATTTTAATGACTAAAAAAACTTTAAAATTGAACACCTGAATGAAAGAGTTGTTATACCAAGAGTAATTTATTTTTAAATGCTAAATATACAACGATTTTAAAATCTTAGCCCAAGGCAATTTGATAGATTGCAACAAAAATTTAAAAATCAACCATCAAATTGTCATGCATTGTAGGTGAACTCGACCCATTGTAATGAAAACTTAAAGACCAAGCATGAAATTAACACATTGTAGAGGAAAACTCTATTCATTATAATGAAAATTTTAAAATCAACTATCAAACTGCACATAATGGGATTGGTTAGCTAGACAAGCATCAACACAAACCCTGCAATAATAATAATAATAAACAATAAAAATGAAAAATACAAAAGAAAACAAATATTCAAATATTGAAAAAAAACACAATTTAAAAAAAAATAATAACAACTAAAAAATAAATAAATTAAAACATCATGACAAAAAAAATGAAATATAGAAAAAAAATGTAAAAGAATCAAAATTAACTTTAAATTCAACAAAAAAGGAAAATTTTTTCAAAAATAAACATAATTTAAGAGAAAAAATTAAAATTAGCCAAAAAGAAAAAAATTCAAAACAATTTTTTTTATTGAAACTAAATAAATAAAATACATATAATAATTTTAAAAATAAAAATAACAAATTTTAAATAAATCGTATATATATATATATATATATATATATTATATATATATTATATTAAAACAATTTAAAAAAACTTTGAAAAAAATAGTGCCCATTAATCGGCCCTGCCGAGCCTATTGGGTTGCAGGGTGGGGTAGTTTTTTTTTTTTTTTGGTTATTATATATATTTTTATTGCGGTTATTTTTCAACTTAAAAAAAGTTTTAGAGTTTTTTTGCGTAATTTTATTTTTTCCTAAATTATTGTTTTTTTCCAATATTTCATTTTTTTTTTTTTTTTTTTTATTTTTTTTTACAAGTTAATTTTGATTTTTTTTTTCATGTTTATTTTTTTCTGTTTTATTACCAACATGAAAATCACCAACATTTTAAAAAAATATACACACTTAATACATTAGAAAATTTAAAGTGTAAAAAATAAGTCTTTTAAACAAAAAGGATTGATGTTGCATCAACACTTTTCAAAATCAAGATGAAAATAACTAAGAAAAAAATATGTTTTAAACAATGCCTTTCAGTAGAAATCACATGAGAGAATTTTTTGGCCAAAAAATTCTCTCATGTGATTTCTACCGAAAGACTTTGTTTAAAAAAAATATGTTCATACTTGATACATAAAAGAAATTTAAAGTGTCAAAAATAAGCCCTGTAAAAGAATGTGTTGATGTTACATGAACACTTTTCAAAATCACCATGAAGGTCACTAACATTTAAAAAAAAATGTTCATACTTGATACATAAACAAATTTAAAGTGCCAAAAATATGCTAAAAAAAAAATGGTGTATTCTGAATCACCACTTTTCAAAATCGGGTGATTTTTTGCTACCTAAAAAAAACGGGTATTAGTCAATTTTCTCGTTTGATCGATAACTATGTTTTTCTTAGTTTTGTGGATTTGTGGACCGAACCATTTTCTCAAGGAATGTTATAAATTATGGATTTCAATAAAAGCAGAAGGCCAGTGGGAGGTTTCCTTATAAATATGTGCATTTGTATGATTGATGTCTTCAATATAATGCTCATGTCTTTATGAATGGAAGTTTAATTGGCGTAAAAGTGACAATAAGATTGCTTGCACGATATCAAAGAGTTATGATATTTCGTCAAGTAACTAATGTTATAAATATAATATAAGTAAACTTACTATGAGTTGTAGTCCAAGTGAAGTAACATTCTACTCCACGAGGTAGAGGTGAAATGTAACAACCTTAGTGAAAATTTCATGTAATAAAAGTTAATAAAGGGAAAATAAAACCACGGATAAGGGACACTTATTCCAAGTTGAATGTTCGGTAAAGATATCCTAGTGGGCATCACTGGATGTGTGTTTTGGCTGAGGAAAATTGGCACAGGCTAAGGCAAAGGCATTGAAAGGCAAAAAGTCATTTTGGCACATTTATTTATGAAAATAAAGGAAATTAGGAGAAAAGTAAGGTGAAATGTCAGAGGTTGCATGTGAAAAGTAAATTGAAGGAAAATAATGGAAAATGACGAAAATAGAGGCTTCATTCATAAAAAGGCTTATGAGGACTAGTTCATGCCTTTTGTCAATTCAAGTTTGGATCTCTCTCATTATTCTCTCTCTCTCACTCTTGGTCACTTAGAGTTTTCTTGGAGCACTCTAGTTTGGAGCAAAAGAAAGGGAAAGCAAGGGAAGGAAAGGAAAAACAAGCAAAGGAAAGGAAGGAAAGCAAGGAACAAGGAAAGGAAAGTAGGATCAAGCAACTTCAACAAGAATACTTGTTGGTAACCTTTCGCATGTGTGATTTCCTAGCTAGATTGGAAATGTATGGCTTTTCATGTTGGTGTATGGTTTTCTTGTTGTCAATGACATGGTTTTGTCGAGTTATGACAGTGGATTTCAGCCGAACCTAGCCTTTTTCTGGATGCCATGGTATGTTCTGATGTTATTTCGTTTTTTGAGCTTTCGAATTTCCGGATGAATTTCGTAATATAGGGCGGAGGTGGTCTCAAGGTTCATTCCCAAAGGCCTAGGAATCCCTTGACTAGTTTTAACGGGATACACGGTAAATCCCGAGGGAGCAGTCTCAGTTTAGGGCCTAGTGAATTGGGTTTGGATTGTGGTAAAGTCTGAGAGACAAGGAGACGGAAAATTCCTCAAGGATAATGATGGATTCTAGATGGAATTCCAAGTTATGTTCGGTTGTGATCAGAGCACCGGTTTTGGTGTGATCACGGTTTGGTGAGGGTGGAGGTGGTTTAACCTTTGGATTCCCTTGGCTGTTCTATGAGATCCCACATTCATGCTTGGAATATGACACGGGGGTGACTGGCTGAAAGAGAGATTTGGTTAAGCCATATGGTTGGGCGATACGTGGAAGTCTCAAGCCTGGTCAGATTTTCCTATGACTAATAAAATCTAATTTCTCTTACTTTTGCACTGATTTATATGTGGATTTAATGGTTGTCATATCTCTAATATTTATATGGTTTTATGCTGGTTATAAGCATGATTGAATGATTGGTTGATGTCATGGCTATTTCATATATTTACCTATAACCATTAAATGGATGGATGTAAGACCTAATGGATGATGTAGTAGTTCAATGGAGAAGGAGGTGATCCTTCTGGTTATGTTTCATAAGTTGTTTCAGTCGTTTATGATTTGTCTTGTATCATATACCTGTAGGTTGCATTGATGCCAAATGTTTGACAGAATGTCAGTCCTAGTTGGGGATGCTCAGGCCTAGTCCCGAGGGTGATTTTTGATTGATCAACATTGTTATTATGTTTTTAATGAATTCTAGAAGTTACAACAAGTTCTAGGCAAAGGCAAGGATTCTGGGCTAGAAAAGTGGCTTAAATCTTGGGGTCGCTGGCACAAAACTAGCAATTTTGGTCTACAGTCACTGGCAAGCAGGCCTGTGAGAGCGACTTTTGGTTTTTGGTCGCTCCCTTGCCCATATCATGAGAGGGACTGTGGCCTAAGAGCTGCAAAATAGTTGTGGGACCCAGGGACAGGCTATCTGAGTGGTTGAATTGTCTCTTGAGGGTTTTGTTGATGATGTTGGATGACTGTATGTGATGTTCTGTCGATTCCACTTCCTTAAGGTGACATAGGAGGTCAAATCTGATTGTAGTAGCATCTATCATCATGTTTACCCCGGTTGCAATGGTTACTTTGGGTAGAACTGGGAAGGGGTGTTACAGATTGGTATCAGAGCATGGTTACACTCTCTTTGGGTCGTAGCTAGTGCTACAAATATGGGTGAATGTGTTGGTCATGCATGCATGTTAGTTATGTGTGTGGCTCTTACACTTGTGTTCCATGTGCATGTTGCATTACATCATATTGATCATGGTAGTAGTAAGGTTGTCATGAGGAACTTGATGTCGGTTTTATGGAATGCATCCTCATTAGTATATGACTGGTTATACAATTATATGCAGTTTGATTACATCCTTGTACATTTGGTTTCATTCTTGGTTATTTGATTATATGCATCAGTCTTGTAGGTTGATTACAAGAATTGATCTCTTATGTTTGACTACATGTGGTTATGTGTATGTGTAGTTGATTAGGCGTTGCTTATGCAGGTGGATAGTTGCATGAGGCAATGTGTATACTGGAGTAATGGTTGTTGTCATGCATGAGGCCATAGCATGCATTGTTGATATGGCCTTGCATTGATGACTGGACCCTAGTTAGTATAATGGTTATGTGTTGATGCACTTATTGATATATGTCTATATATTATTATGGTTATGTTGTACATGCATCATGTTGATTAGATGATCTTGTAGACAAGGTATCCTCCCCGAGTTATGCTAAGGTACGTTGATTTATGGTGATTTGGTTTAGCTGACATAGTATGCCTTGCAATAAAGAGATCAAATGGCTAGCAAGGTGGTAGAATACATAGAATCTCCCTATTGATCAGATGGGAAACTTGGTGTGGGGCACTCTTTTGACTTGGTAGATACATTGAGAAGCTTACGGGAAGAAATAAGGATTTGCAAAGCGAACAATGAAAAAATCATGCAGGCACAAGAGAAACGAGTAGAGGTGAATGCGATATTACTTCAAAGTTTGTCAGATTTACAGCAACATGGACCTCTTTGGATCGGCCATGGATATGAAGACATAACTAATGGGGCATATGGTAGTAGGTCTCATAGTAGACATAGGTTGAATAGATCTAACATTATCAGAGATGGCAGGATGTTGGACACTCCGTATAGGAGGGTGACAGAGACAAGTATTACTCTAGTTTTGGTTCTGATAGACATCATGATTGCCATCATTATCATATGTACATGAGGAATGATAGGGGATACTTTCTGGATGAGTTCAAGAAGGAAAATCCACCTAACTTTGATCGAGATATGAATAAATCACAAGATGCGGAGGCTTGGTTTCTTGGCATGAGGAAATTATTTAGATTGCATGATTACTTAGAAAACATGAAAGCAAGAATAACCCTTTTCAATCTCAAAGGTAAAAAAATATTTGGTGGGAAGACGTGAAGAATGTCAAGGAAATACATGAGGATAATTTCACTTGGCATATGTTTGAAAGCCTATTCAAGAAGAAGTATTTGTCTGAGAGGTATTATGATGACAGAGCTAAGGATTTTTATGAATTACGGATGGGTTCTATGACCGATGAGGAGTATACTAGCAGATTTTTGGAGTTGTTTATATATGTACCTTACCTTAGAGAGGAGAAAGCCAAGGTTCAAAGATTCATTAGTGGATTTCTAGTTGCATATAGAGACCGAATTGAGTTCGATGAGCCTAGATTATTGGAGGAGGCCATCCGAAAGTTGAAACATTGTTATGAGAAGTTGAAGCGCAAACTTGAGCCGAAACATGACTTGAAAAGAGATGACAAAGCTAAAGGAAAATGGCCACCAAAGCGAGGAAGACCTCAAGATGCAAGTGAGAAAGATAATGCAGTTTCTTACAAGAGATTCAATATAGCTAAGAAGGGACATGGAGAGCAGCATGCTAGAGGCGGTAGTAGAAAACCATTGCAATGTTGGATATGTGGTAAGGATCATCGTAAGAGGGATTTTCCATAGTATCAGAGTGGTGGTAGACCCCAGATCTACAGTGCTCAGGAGGCGCATACAGTTGATGATGTTGGTCATAGCATTCCTTGGATTTATGCAGTTGTGGACAACAAGAAGGCATATCATTAGGCATCGATCATTGAGATCAACAGTAAGATTTGTGATCAAGTTGTTTCTATTTTGATTGATCCTAGATCTAATTGTAGTTATATTAATCCTAACCCCATGGATAAGTAAAGAAGTGCATGCAGAATCTTGGTTGGTAGAGTTGGCTACAGGTACAAAAAAGTGAGTTCACCATTGTGTAAGAGCTTGTGCATTTGAGTTAAATGGTATGCCTACAACATCGCATTTGAATGTATTTCCATTGGAATCGTATAGTATGCTTTTGGGTATGGATTGGTTATACCTTCACATAATCAAAGTGGATTGCTTCGACAAGGCCATTGAGTTTGTGGATGATATTGGGGAAAAGAGGACCTTGTAGGGAAAGAAGAAGCCTACATCAGTGAGGATGGTTACTACTATGCAGGCTAAGCATAGTTGTAGAAAAGGTTGTGTGATGTTTGTAGTACACATTTCCAGTGACAAGGGTAAGGAGGTTGAGGATGTGGATGTGTTAAGAAGGTACCTAGTTTTGCAGTAGTTTCAGGACGTATTTCTAGAGGACATTATAGAGTTTCCACCTAACAAGGAGGTATACTTTTCTATTGAGTTAGTGCTAAGGACAACTCCAACATCGAAAGAACCTTACATGATGAGCACATTTGGGTTGGTAGAGTTGAAGTTGCAGCTAAAGGAAATTTTGGACAAAGGATACATTAGACCCAGTGTATCACCTTGGGGCGCACCAGTGTTGTTGGTAAAAACAAAGATGGTACTCTCAGATTATGCATTCATTACAGGCAACTGAATAAGGTAACAATCAAGAACATGTACCCATTGTCGAGGATTGATAATTTGTTTGATCAGCTAAAGGGAGTAGCAATGTTCTCTAAGATCGACTTGAGATCGGGATACCATCAACTATGCATCAAGGAAGAGGATATCTTCGAGACTACATTCAGGACCAGGTATGGGCATTATGAATTTATTTTTGTTCCATTTGGTTTGACTAATGCTCCAGCTACATTCATGTGTTTGATGAATAGTGTGTTGCGTCCTTATTTGGACAAGTTTGTTTGTATTCATTGATGACATACTGGTATATTCTAAGAATGAGGAAGAACATGTCGAACGTTTAGCAGTAGTGTTGAGATTGCTAAGAGAGCATCAGTTGTATGCTAAGCTTAGAAAGTGCAACTTCTTTCGGACTGGGGTACACTACTTGGGACATGTTATCTCGAAGGAAGGCATAGCAGTAGATCCATAAAAGGTAAGGGCCATCATGGAATGGACAACTCCCAATAATTTAGATGAGGTGAGATCATTCATGGGATTGGCAGGTTACCACAGGAGGCTCATCAAGAAATTCCCATGCATTGCATATCCTATCACATCATTGCAGCGGAAAGGTAAGAAGTTTGAATGGACGACGAATTGTGAAGATTTGTTTGAGCAACTTAAGTAGTTGTTGACACATGCACCAGTGCTAAATATTGTGGATCCAGACGCAGAGTTTGTAGTGTGTATAGATTATTGCAAGAGGGGACTTGGTGGAGTTCTCATGCAAGAAGGACATGTAGTGTGTTATGAGTCCCGGAAACTGAATGCGCACGAGTAGAAATATCCAACTCATGATCTTAAGCTAGCAACGATTATACATGCATTGAAGATGTGGAAACGTTATCTTTTGGGCAAGAGGTTTACATTAATGAGCGATCACAGTGGGTTGAGGTATTTGTTTGACTAGCTGAATCTAAATTCCAGGAAAGCTAGATGGTTGGCTACCCTTAGTGAGTTTGACTTTGAGATTAGATACATCAAAGGGAAGGAGAAACACATTGCAGATGCTCTTAGAAGGAAGTTACAAGTAAATCATATAGCATCTATAAGCTCCTATGGGACAGAGTTACATGATATGATCTTGTAGGCAGGATAGTGGGATGACAAATACATGGAGGTCATGCATAGGTTACAGTAGAGTACAGGAACATGTATAGGTTTAGGTGCAAGTACAAGTGCAGGTATAGGTACAAGGGATTAGGATGCAGACTATCGTCTCACAACAGATAGCTTGGTGAGATTTTGAGACAGGATCTATGTGTTGAATTACAGTGAGCTCAAGAAGCTTATCTTGAGGGAGTTTCATGTGAAACTGTATTCAGGTCATCCAAGATATTAGAAGACATTGACGGCGGTGAATAATTTTTACTATTGACCGAATCTGAAGAAGGAAGTGACAGATTTCATGGATAAATGTTTAGACTGTTAGCAGTTAAAAGTGGAATGCAAGCATCAAGGTGATCTACTACAACCTATTGCAATTCCAGAATGGAAACGAGAGGTCATTTCCATGGATTTCATCACATGTCTTCTGATGAAAGTGAAGCAACATGATTCTATTATGGTCATGGTTAACAGGTTGAGAAAGGTATCTCACTTCATTCCGGTGAAGACTACATATTCAACCAGTGAGGTAGCACAGGTGTTCATTAGAGAGATAGTGAGACTACATGGTGTTCCAAAGAATATTATGTCTAACAGGGATGAAAATTTCACTTCCAAGTTTTGGAAGGAGCTATTTGCAAGCTTGGGTACAAAGTTGGCCTTTAGTACAAATTATCATCCACAGATAGAGAGGGTCAACAGGGTCTTGGAAGATATGCTGAGGATGTACGTGATGCACTAGGAGAGGAAATGGGAGGAGTATCTTCCATTGGTGGAATTTGCATACAACAATGGTTATCAGGAGAGGATGAGTCCTTTTGAGGCATTTTATGGATGAATTTGTAACACTCCCATCAGTTGGAGTGATCCAGTAAACAAGGTACTTATTGGACCGGACATGTTGAGAGACATGGAGAAGGAAATGTAGGTTATAAAGAAGAATATCAAGGCAACACAGGATAGACAAAAGAGTTATGAAGATCAATACAAGGTGTTCAAATACTTTTAGGTTGGGGAGCATGTGTACTTACGCATCAAGCCTAAGAAAATATCTTTGAGTATTGGTTCATGTGCCAAGTTGGCACCACGATATTGTGGGGCTTTTGAGATCCTTGAGAGGATTGGACCAGTGGAATATCGACTTGCACTGCCTCAAACAATGAAAGTCCATGATGTTTTCCATATTTCATTTCTTAAGAAGTATATAAAGGATGTTGATCATGTTATTGATTGGTCTGTATTGCAAGTGGAGCAAGAAGGAGAGTTCCAGCCGGAGCCTTAGTGCATATTGCAGTGAAAACATCTCATGCTCGGGAACAGAGCCATAGAGAAAGTTAAAGTGTAGTGGAAGCACTTTGGGCCTAAATAAGCTACATGCAAGATGGCAAATCAGATGCGGGCCCTATATCCTTCATTGTTTTCCGGTTGAAGCAAAGCGGTGTTGGTTTGATGTTGGTTTATGTTTGGCATATATTTTGCTAATGTTTTTATATTTGTATATGGATGTAAATACCACCATTAGCTAAGTTATAAATCTCCAATAAGTGGTATGGTTATTATCTTGTCATATTGTCATGATGTTTTGCTTTTGAGCAGGTTCCTCATTGTAAACATCGCAACGAGTTAAGTTATAAAGATCCATAGGCAGTATGTTTTCTTTTCAACAATTTTGTTGAGGTCTTGGTGTGGTTTAACACCAAGGATGGTGTTCCCCAATGAGGAGGGTTCTGTAAGAGCCTTGGTGAAAATTTCATGTAATAAAAGTTAATAAAGGCAAAATAAGACCACGAGTAAGGGGCACTTATTCCAAGTTGAATGTTGGGAAAAGATATCCTAGTGGGCATCATTGGATATGTGTTTTGGCTAAGGAAAATTGGTAAAGGCTAAGGCTAAGGCATTAAAAGGAAAAAAGGCATTTGGGACATTTATTTATGAAAATAAAAGAAATTAGGAGAAAAGTAAGGTAAAAGGTCACAAGTTGCATGTGAGGAGGAAATTGAAGGAAAATAATGGAAAATGAAGAAAATAGAGGCCTCATTCATAAAAAGGCTTATGAGGACCACTTCGTGCCTTTTGTCAGTTCAAGTTTGGAGCTCTCTCATTATTCTTTCTCTCTCACTCTTGGTCACTTAGAGTTTTCTTGGAGCACTCTAGTTTGGAGAAAAGGAAAGGGAAAGCAAGGAAAGGAAAGGAAAAGCAAGCAAAGGAAAGGAAGGCAAGCAAGGAACAAGGAAAGGAAAACAACATCAAGCAACTTCAGCAAGAATACTTGCAGGTAACCTTTTGCATGTGTGATTTCCTGGCTGATTTGGAAATGTATGGCTTTGCATGTTGGTGTATGGTTCTCTTGATGTCGGTGGCATGGTTTTCCTGGGTTATGACAGTGGATTTCAGCCTAGCCCAGCCTTTTTCCAGATGCCATGGTATGTTCAGATGTTATTTCAGTTTTTGAGCTTTGGAATTACTGGATGGATTTCGAAATTCGAGGCAGAGGTGGTCTCAAGGTTCATTCCCAAAGGCCTAAGAATCCCTTGACTGGTTTTGGCTAAAGCTTGAGGGAGCAGTCTTGGTTTAGGGCCTAGTGATTCGGGTTTGGATTGCGATAAAGCCTGAGAGATGAGGAGACAAAAAATTCCTCAAGGGTAGTGATGGATTCCGGATGGCATTCCAAGTTCTGTTCGGTTGTGATCGGAGCACCAATTTTGGTGCGATCACAGTTTGGTGAGGGTGGAGGTGGTTTAACCTCTAGATTCCCTTAGTTGTTCTTAAACTGGCTGTTCTATGAGATCCCACATTCATGCTTGGAATATACCACAAGGGTGACTGGCTGAAAGAGATATTTGGTTTAGCCATGTCTATGGTCGGGTGGTATGTGGAAGTCTCGAACCTGGTCGAATTTGCATATGATTAATAACGCTAAGTTCTATTACTTTTTCATTGATTTATATGTGGATTTAATGGTCATCATATCTCTGATATTTATATGGTTTTATGTTGGTTATAAGCATGGTTGAATGACTGGTTTATGTCATGGTTATTTCATATATTTACTTGTAACTGTTAAATGGATGGATTCAATACCTAATTGATGATGTAGTAGTTCAATGGAGAAGGAGGTGATCCTTCTAGTTATGTTTCATAAGTTGTTTCAGTCATTTATGCTTTGTCTTGTATCCTAGACCTGTAGGTTGCATTGATGCCAAGTGTTTGACAAAATGTCAGTCCCAGTTGGGGATGCTTAGGCTTAGTCCTAAGGGTGATTTTTGATTGATCAGTGTTGTTATTATGTTTTTAATGAATTCTAGAATTTACAACAAGTTCTGGGTAGAGGCCAGGATTCTGGGCTAGAAAAGTGGCTTAAGTGCCGGGGTTGTTGGCACAGAACTAGCAATTTTGGTCAAGAGTCGCTGGAAGTCAAGCCTGTGAGAGAAACTTTGGGTTTCTGGTCACTCCCTTTCCCATAGCATGAGAGTGACTATGGTCTAAGAGATGCAGAATAACAGTGGGACCCATGGACGGGTTGTCTGAGTGGCTGATTTGTTTCCTGAAGGTTCTGTTGATGACTGTATGTGATGTTCTGTCGATTCCACTTCCTTAAGGTGACATAAGAGGTAGATTCTGATTGTATTAGCATCTCTCCTCATGTTTACCTCGATTGACATGGTTACTTTGGGTAGACCTGGGAGGGGGTGTTACATGAAACACATCAGTGCCACATGCTCAAGGGATCTCGGTGCACCCAAAAGGCGCCTTGTGCTTGTAGGAGGCTCTGAGGTCATGATAATTACAATTCCATGAACACCATTTGCATGGAAATAAATGGATGATTATGTTTCTAATTGAAACACAAAGATACTTACCTTAAAATTACACTCTGCTAGCAACTGATCTGGGAACAACCCTTTTTGACCCAATCATATTCTAAACTACACATCAACTTTCAACATATGGTCACCCACTAACTAGGCCATGATACCACAAGGTGGAAAATGTCACACTTAGAAAATTGGAATGGATGAAGGTCACTTTGCTTCACAAATATGAAAACATAAGAGAACTCTTTTACCTTTTGAGCCCATGTTTTGCATAAATTTCAGATGTCTCTTGGCTAGTTAACATAGAAATTTGAAAATCACTTCACTAGTACAATCCCTTGATGATTTCCTTTCTTGTTGTTTATCATTCTCTCCCAACATTCATCAATTTGTGACCCTTTTTTCTTAGTTAAGTTACAAGGACCCTTTGTAAGTATTTTGCTTGTAAATTTGATTTGTAGATAGCCCAAAACACATCAACATTGATATAATGTGCAATTGAAACGGTTGATAGGTTGGGAGAAACAGTGGGAGTGACACTGATGGCTGAAATATTGTCAGTGAAAATGGTATACCTAGGGAGTTGTGAGATGAAAACGGAGATGTAGTTGTATCAATCTAACTATGAGATGGTATTGGTCCTATAGCTCGATGTGTGGGTTGGAGTGTATCGACAATTATGGCCGAGTGGGTTTAAGAGGGAAACCACAGAGATAAGTTTTTATAGTGGTGTTTCATGAAATGGAGGTTGACATTTTAGATTCGGTGTTAAATCAACCTCAAAAAGTGGATTCACCCTCTTATGGGTCTCCTCTTTGTCTTTTATCTTCGGATCTAGACAAATAGAGAAACACAAATATTATATTTTCCTCAAAAAAACTAATGGGAAAACATATATCCTCTAGATTTGGGGTCTGTATATTGTGGAATACCTAAAGCAAAACATTCAAAATGACCTAGGAATACTAGCAACTCTACAATTTTTGTTATATGAAGGAAAATTGATGTAGGATTCTTTCAAGTTTGAAATATTATGGTGTGGCAAAGGATTCCACCATAATATTAAATCTGCGGCTATGAGGTGGAGCTACAAGTCTTATATACTGTAATACTGGTTTTAGAAACCCTAAGGATCAGTCACATTCAAGAATTCGGTGAAGGGGAAGGCTTCCATTCCTACAAATAATATCCAAAATATGTCAGGACCTTACATAGTCTAATAAATGAAAAAAACACCAGCAATGGACATTAAACCCCTAGAGGTAAATTTTATTTTTATTTATCTATAATCTACGACATTAATATGCATATTTAATGGGTTCTAGCAAAGAATTGAAGACTTACATCGGTGGTATATTCTTCTTGAACACCCAATTATGAAATTTACTTATGTTCCAAGGGTTTCTTCATAGTTCAATTTGACACACAAAAAGATAGGGAGCAAGTCCTAAACAATGGTCCATGTTTTTGGGGTAAAGATGGGCTCTTTATTACCCCATGGTTCCTAGAATTTGATGCTACAAGCATGGCGGTCATTACAATGATGGTCTAGGTGAGATTACAAAATATCCCTCTCCCTTTTTGGCACCATCAAGTCCTAGAAGATATTGGAATACTCTTGGTGTTACACATTAATTTGTCACCGTTTGTCACCGTCCCTGTTACCCCTCTCCTACACCTTGGGGGACGCATTCCAGGACTTGTGAGAATAGACAAGACTTGAAACCACTTGCATCATTCCCCTCTGAACATGAGCTTCACATGCCCTGAAGACATCTCCTGCAGCTTGCCCATAAAAATAGCCCTTTTTACATTAGCGCGGGGCCACTGTGTTCTTCCCGCGCCAACGGGGAAAATCCTCTAAAAGGGGCGCGCTATTAGCGCTCTGTCCTAGAGTCGCAATCGCGCCAACCTATTTGGGCAAAGTTTTTAACCAATCAACCTCTGAAAGTTCTCTCCAACTCATTCACCAACTGAATCTATGTCAAGTGAGGATCGTTTGGCTTTGAATCTCCTTGAATGGGAGGTAGTTTTCCACCCTTCCAAAGAAGTTTCCAAGTGATGAAGCCAAAACCATGATTGTTGTGATTGATCTTATCTCTTCCTCTTTCATCTATAAAAGCTTGTCTCCATGCCTTGAGCAAGCTAGTGGTAGTGGTAGTAGTACTGGTGCTGAAAGGAAGATATCAAGAGATTAGAGTTGCAAGAGCCTTCTTTATGTCCATAAGGCTTAACC
>APFE031637993.1:176355-201507 GCA_000404065.3 Pinus taeda
ATATATAGAAAGGAGGTTTTGTCATTTGAATCATCCAAGAATTGTTCATTTGTGTAATGTAAAGGAGGTTTCCCCCTCGAAGAGGCTGAATTCTAAGGCGTTCAACTATCATTTCTATCTTTTTGTGAGCTGGTTTCATAACAATAATGGATGGAATGCATGGAAGCAACTTTCAACTAATGTCGCGTAGATGCCATAACCTCTCTATAGCTCTTCCAAAGTAAAAAAATCACTCATTTTAAAGTATTTTTAATTAGCTCAAGTGGGTCTTCTTTTATAGAATTTGATTTGGCTTCCTGGTTTGAGAGATATCATCGATGGAAGTCACACATATTTGTAAAGCAACACATTCATGCATAACCTAAGTTTCAAGAATGATTTTTTCACTCCAAAATCATTACAAAGAAAATATCTTATATCGATGGAAATATCTTTCCAATAATTCAAATTTTTCTTCGACGGAATTTGATTTCATCACCAACAGCGAAAATTATCAACAAAGTTGTAGCAAGAGGTCCATTTCCAAAAAAAAAAAAAACTAGAGTTTAGGTTCATCCACAAAACCATTCTCCAAGTTTTCCATTTCCAGCTTGGTTATGGGTCATCCATAAACCCACAATTATGGGTTAACTATCAAAACCCTTCTCTTCATTGGAAATTGGCACATTGTACTCAAGATGGTTATGGCTCATCCACAAAACCACGGTTATGGGTTAACCACATAAAACCCTTCTCTTCATTGGCTCAAGGGCTAAGATGTTTATTGAGCCCCCTGGATCTTAGCGCCCAATTTCTAGATCATGTGCATACCATATTCAGAAACTATTTGTGTAATATGGTTCATTGAGCAATCGTATTAACGAGAGATATTTGGATTGGGACATTATACATGTTGTCAGGGCATAGTGACCTGAGTGGATGCAATAGTGTAGCTTTTCCTAAAGTCGACGAGTCAACCTCTTATCTAGTTGACGAAATCCATTATGGAATCAAAGGATGGGACACATTGGAAAGAAAGGACTTTGAGCTATGTAAATAGAAGGTATGGTTGAAGGTTTTCCTAGTAACTCTTTGAAAGGCAACTTCTATGAGAAATATGCTTATGGGAAAAAAAATATGTTAGACTCCCATCTATTTCTACAAAGGCAAAAGGAATTTGGGAACTATTTAATAGGGATGTATTTGGGCTAGTCCTAGTGTAGACATTAGGTGTCTCCATATATTATGTATCCTTCATTGATGGTTTGTATAAGATGACCTGGATGTAGTTGCTGAACAAGAAGTCAACCATTTTCAAGAAATTTAAGGAGTTCAAATCTCTTATTAGGAACCAGACAGATGGGAAGATAAGGGCTCTAAGAATTAACAATGGAGGTGAATTATATTGTAAAGAGTTTGAGAAATTTTGTGAATAGCATAGGATGGTATGCCTAATGACTACTCCATACACTCCTAAGAATAATGGAGTTGTAGAAAAAATGAATAGGACATTGATGGGTGATACAAGAATCATGCTCAGTAGTGCAAGATTGGCACAAAAGTTATAGGTGTGGGAAGTCAACATTGTGTGTTACTTGGTGAATAGGTCCCCATCATCGGCATTGTTCAACAAAACTCCATACAACATATAATTTCATAAAATTACATCACTAACACATCTCAGTGTCTTTGGATGTGTAGCTTTTATCCATATCCCAAAGGAGAAGAGAACAAAGTTGGATAACAATGTAGTCAAGCGTATTTTGATTGATTATAGGCATGGAATGAAAGGATATAATTTGCAAGATCTAGTGATAAAAAAGGTAATTTACAGTCAAGATATGATATTTAAGTAAGTTAGGTGTACTTCCATGACTAAAGAGACCCCGAAAAAGGAGAAAGGAAAACAAAAGTTGGTGTTCGACTTGAAGTCGGAAGAGAGTGACTCAGAAGATTTCACTAACTTAGATGAAGTGGTGGAATGATAAACTCTAGTTCTTACGAGGTTTGGTCAAGTAAGGAAAGAACTTGAAAGCTATACTCCATCTAAATTTCTATCTACTTTTGTGTTATTTTCCACTAACAATGAACCTAGGCCAGTCGACTCGATATAAGGTAAACTCTTTTCTAAATCCACGAAGGAATAAATGGATTATTTGCACAAGAATGAGACATGGGATTTGGTAAAATTACCTAACGAAAGGAATCCTATTCGTTGCAAGTGGATGTTCAAGAAAAATTTGAACACGACAATTAAAATTGAAAAGTACATGGCTCAATTGGTGGCAAAAGGTTATTCCCAAGTTGAGGGAGTTGACTTTGGTGATATATTTTCCCCTATCGTAAAATTATATTCTATTAGAGTATTGATGCCTCTAGCTACAACATTTGATATAGAGATAGAAAAAATGGATTCAAATACAACATTTCTACGTGGTGATTTGGAAGAAGAGATCTGCATGAAATCATCTAAAAGATTTGACGTAAAGGGCAAGGAGAAGTTGGTCTACACATCGAAGAAGTCCCTTTATGGTATGAAGTAATCACCTAAGATGTGGTACTAGAAGTTTGACACATACATCCAAAAATTCAGATTTGTGAGGAGCCATGCTAATAGTTGTGTATATCTCAAGTCAAAAGGAAATTGTTTCATATATGTAGTTTTGTATGTAGATGACATGTTGTTGATTAGAAACAACATGGGTGCGATTAGAATATAAAGACATGGCTATCCTCCAAATTTGACATGAAGGAGCTTGATGCTACATTTTTCATTCTTGGAATGGAGATCAGGAGAGACCACATAGTTAGGAAATAAGATAAGTTAGAGGAAGTACATTGAAACAATTCTAAAGTGTTTCGACATTCAAGGTTGTAAAGTCATGAAGGTACAAATTATTATTGGGGCATAACTAACTATTGAACAATGTCCAATGACATAGAAAGAAAGAGAGGGCATGGACCGTGTTCCATATGCAAGTGTTATAGGTAGTTTGATGTATGCAATTGTTTAACCTCGATTGGATATTTCTCATGTAGTGGGAGTATTAAGAAAATACATGACAACACTTATAAAAGAGAAATTATCTACTGTCAAAAGAGTATTTAGGTATTTGCATGGCACAAGTGATCATGTGATCTTCTACCATGAAGGACTTAAGGATGACAATGAAGGAACCATACAAGGATTTGTTGATGTTGATTGAGTTGGTGATCCAGACAAAAATAGGTTAACTAGCATATATGTGTTTAAGATTTTTGCTAGAGCAATTAGTTGGATGAGTAAGTGCATTCGATCATGGAATTGTCAACGATAAAGGCTAAAATCATGGTATCCATTCATGAAAGAAAGGAAGCAATCTGGTTGCAGCATTTGTGTTTAAACATTAGTTTTCTCAACAAGAAATAAGGATAGTTCGTGATAGTCAAAGTGGAATCTTCTTGGAAAAGAAACCAACATACCATTCAAGAACAAAACATATTGATTTGCATTATAATTTCATTAGGCACATGGTGAAAAGAAAGAAGGTGTTGCTAGTAAAATTAAACACAATGGAGAATGTTGCAAACTTTCTAACAAATTCAATGAATGCTAGTAAATTCTCTTAGTGTAGAGATGAGTTAGGCCTAGGAGCCTTGGTTCACTAAAAGCATGGTATTAATTTTTCATGCAAAGAAGAAAACAAATGGGAGAATGTTGAGATGTTGTGCTCTTTGCAGGTAATCTCAATTGACTAGAGTTTACTCAATTGATGGTCTAGTCAAACAAGATGACTAGAAATGAACCTCAACAAGTATGGTTGGGAAGAATCAAATAGGGACAACAAGTCGACTTTGAGTGGATAGGAAAGTCAAGAGTAATTAAATCAATCAAATTCAATGGGTACTCAAGTAGCTGACAAAAGTTGATAATCAAATGGAGCAATTGAAGGGATCACAGTTGAGTGTACATGCATAGTTGACTTAGACTAGTGGTCAAAGGGAATCAACTACAATTAAAACTAGTCAAAAAATGGTTGTGAAGCTTGAAATTCCCAATATATTAATCAATGATCTTCAACCACTTGTAATAATTTGAGATGCTACAAATTATGGTTTTATATGCCCATAAGAGGGGCATGATGTAAGGTTGATGAGAGATGATGATGTCTAGTGAATCTTCATGATAAGCAAAGATCAAGTGATGTATGAATGCATTGGTATCAAGTGTGGGCCAAGGTTGGAGTTCATTGTAAATTGGCTATAACATTCAATTGAGAATATATGGGCCGTGAAACTCAAAGGTTTTTTTGTTTTCTCGATTAAGGGTTTCCAGGATTAAAAAAAAAATTGTTGTGTAGTTATTTTTGGTGTGCCTTTGTTTATTTTATGTTCTTTAAGTTCTCTCGCAATATTTAAAGTTTTATGTTAATTGAGCTTCTAGTTTAATTTATATATCCAATTGACTCTATATTTAGACTTATTGTATCTGAATTGTAAATCAAGTGCTTCAGTTCCAAAAAAACATCTATGTCTCGAACAAACTAATGGACCACCTTTATTCTTCTCCAAATAACACACAAACTCCCTCAAAATTTTGCTTGAGAAAATTGAGAACAATAAATTTAGGACTACATTATGTAAACCTATCTCTAAAAATAAAACAAATAAAAAGTTAGATTAAGAAAACGGATATTCCACAAACGACAAAAACCTCCTCTCTCTACATAATTGTTCTCTCGAAGTTCATCGAAGTGGCTTAACAATCTCAGAGCTCAATTATTAACAACTTATAAATGAAAATGGGTTGGGATGGTAGGTGTGGGTGGGGGAGGGGGAATTATTCTTTTCCCTAATGGAAAAGTTGAAATATCATATGCATGGGGCCAAGGAAATGGCACGAACAACTATGAAAAAGCATGTGCTCTTTTCCAAGGTCTAATTTAGGCATGTGTTTGTAACCTCGGTAACTTGATTACCATAGGATATGCCAAGCACCTAATACATCATCTAGTCATTGGAACTTGTTCAAGAGATGTCAAAATGTAGGACATCCTTGAGGAAATCAAAACTATTCAAAATAAGATTCTTTCTTCTTCTATGTTTCATGTTCTACATTGGAGAAATTAAGAAATTGATAGAATGGACAATAAGGGAACTAAATTATCCATTGGAGTTTTGATGATTAAAGGTTAAGAGGGAATGTCAAAGGAACCAAAGGCGTATAGAAGTTAGAAATATCTCCCCCAAGTCATTGTGGTAAGGTTGGTGGAACACTCTTGATATTTGTTAAAAACCAGGATAATATTGAAAGGGAGGGAGCGCATGAGCATTATTGATAATTTTAACAATTATTAACAATATTCAATATTTCAATTCATAAAATAATGAATTATGTAAACAACACATATGAACACATAGAAACACCATATGTATGTGAAAACCCATAAAGACAAGAAACTAAAAAACTTATGTCTAAATATTGTTGTAGGCTACAACATGTCGTCACATCATCTTTTCTAGCTCAAACCAAAAGGAGACACACATACCCTAAATTTATACGCACCCACTTGAAGGAAGCAACAACTCCTTGTTATTTACATACCCCATTCTTAAGGAAACACCAACTCCCTAAAGTTTAAGGAACCAACCTAAAGAAAGCTCCAACGCCATAATCTACAAGAACCTAATTGTTATGCCCATCAAATCCCTCTTTCATCTCATTTTCAAAGTTAGATCCATAAGCTCCTTACACAAAATATTGCAGAACCATTTATTCAACACTTTAGACTTATTGTACTATGCTTTGCAGTGACCTAATTCCTTTAACAATAGACTTTATACCTCTAAATATTTAATCTAGTTTATCCTTCATCATATCTTTGCAACTCCTTTTTAGACATGCTCAACAACTCTTCTCTTGAGGCTTAGATCTTATATCAACATTTAGATCTACTCTTTCTCGGGCCTGTTCTTTCCCTCTCTCTTTATTAAATATATATTTCTTTCACTATAAAATAACATCTCCAACATGCCTTCACATTATTTCACTCTATGTGTTCTTCCTCATATCTAGATTTTACATTCATCTCCTACAACCCTTTATTACTCGTGCTATTTTTTGTTGTCTCTTAAATCTCAAATATACATACAAATATGTTCTAAAATATTAGACCCAACTCGACCCTCTCAGAACTCTTCAGGCCCTCATAGCTCTCTTCAAGGCTCGATGACTGATGGACTTAGTCCTTAAGCGTAAACCTATAATCCTCTGTGACCTGGGGTGTAACCATGGACTTAAATGTTGTTCACCATTTACCATTCACCGCTTAATCAACCCTTGCATATGCCTTGACTCCTAATAGCCAATATGTCGATAGGCCCTTAGCTGCTCGCCCATCTAGCACTAATAAATGGGGCTTTTCACCACTACCTTGTAGTTCACCACTCACGTCTCACCGATGAAAAACATTCACAATGATTGTTCCCCTGCCTATGGGCAGTAGGCGATGGTTGATTTCCCCACCTTTGTAAAAAACACGAAGGTCCCCAAAATTATATAACACTGAAAATCCTCGAAAAATAAATCCCTAGTGTAGATCCTAAGGCATCGATAGTTTCTATATCAAGTCCACGTTACCAATCACCAAGTTCCACATGTCATCCACATCACCTCATTCACTACCGCGTGTCATTCACCAACAATACATTTGTACATTCAAAAATGTTGCATCCACCTGCAATGTGTCACTCTCACATGTTTCCATGCCATCACCGATGCCTCCTATCATGCCACATCACTCTATACCACCTTATGCGCCACATCATTGTCACATGTCACTTGAAAAAGGTCTGTTTGGCCACCCAAAAAGGCCAAATCCACCTACCATGTGTCATGATCACGGAGTGCCACATGTCACCATGTACATGTCACTGCCATGTGTCATAATCTCATTGGGCCATGTCATTGACCTATATCCTATCTCTGCCACCTGGCACCTCAAAAATTATGCTAAGGCTTATCGCCTACCACATCCTTGTTATGTTCTTTGTGTGCACATCGTTAGGTCCCAGCGACCTAGTAAGCACCTTGGTGCCTAGGCCAAGCACCCTATAACCAGGGGTTGTGACCATGAGCCTTACTGACCACCGCTCGCCGCCTATTATATTGTATAAACACCAATTAAATTACTATTCTAATAATCGCTCATGTGTTTACTGCCAAGTCCTTACAAGTAGGGGTTGTGACCGAGGGCTTTCCACCCTACCACATGTGGCTCACTACCTGTTACTATTATTTGTGCATCGAAAGGGCCAGTCGTTTTGATAAGCACCTAAGCACATTAGCCCAACTCCTTTTGATTGGAGGTTAGGACCAACGACTTAATGATCCACCACTCATCACCCATCATTGTTTTCCACCTGAGTTCGTTATTACATTTTGGCACTGCAATGATTTTTTTTGAACCAATAATGTTTTGGAACTATTACCCACCAAAAGTGGGTAAAGCCAAAGGAGAAATTTTCTCCTAGATTTCTCTTTAGTCGATAGCTAACAACCTTTGACAACCACCAGTGTAGCCAAGATATTGTTCCATTTGATCTCCCTCCCTAAGCTAGTCATATTTCCCCTTACCCATATTTCGAGAATATATGTTTGAAGGTGGGCAGTCTAAACCTAAAGGTATGTTTTTCATAGTGAAATTGGGTGTTTATGCTTGTTTTTCCTTGGGTACTTTGGGCATGGATTATTAGGTGACTTGGAAGAAGGAAGGGTTTTGATTGCAGTTTTTTTCTCTCACCTTAAATGGTGGGGGGGGGGGTTAATCCTCATTCCTAGTCCTGTGGGATCTCCCCTATTGGATTATAGATTTAGGAAGGGCACTACTTGGGAAACCCCAATTTTGGTAGCGCAATTTCGTTGTCCCATTTCACATTTTTCACTCCCCTTTGTGCATTACAAGCCCTTTTCATCATCTTCCCTCTCTAGGTCAACAAGGAACTGTTACACTCCCTCCCCTGGGTCAAGCTTGGAATTGTTGGCCCAGAGGTTGATTAGCTAAAATAAAAATAAAACCATACCATGGCCACAAGCAAGAAGCAAAAGAAAATAATATTTTAAAATGCAAAAGATGGTCAAGACATTATATTAGCACGTAGGAAAAATCCAAACATGCTCTGTACCCCTTCATTATGGTCGTCAGCCTCGTTCCTAGGACCCCATGAGTGCCCCCACATCATTAAGGAACCCATGCACGTCCCAACCCCTGGTGGGTGTTCAACTACCCCACCTTAAGGGGGTAATAACTACTTATATCATACACAACATGCTATGATCTCTTGAAGCCCCGAGCATTAATACAAAGAAAAATCAAGAAAAGGAAAAACAAATATGAAGAAGGGTGGAAAAACAAAGGCTAAGGTAACTCATGTTTTGATGATTTCTCCCTCCTACATCTATACAGCTAAATATGTGGACATCCCTAATCATTCCCATCCTTGAACCCATGGCATTTGGATTTCAAACCCCCGTGTCCCTATCCATATCATCATTATTCCAATGGCCCCTATCAATTGAAGGATATAACTTGGACCAATCTTTTCCATTAGGGGATGGGAACAACTAATAGGGTTGTTTATTAACCACTCCTACCTAGGGAGGTAACATTATTATAAGCTTAAAGCCCCAAATTTGGAAGGGAATCCCATTATGAAGTCTCAATGTGCCCTTGATTAACAATATTGGTTCAATTAGACGCACTAAGGAATTATTGTACCTAATGTTGAGGAAGCACATTGAATCTTATATGTAATTGGTAGGTGGTTTCACCATGGGTTAGACAACCTAAATGGGTCCAAAGCCCACCAAAGGATCATATTGACACCCCCAGGGGATGCATTGAGAGCCATGGGACATCATCACGTGTTAGAAAATAATTTCATACCATGGTTACCCTCAACATCTTCCTCAGATTTTTCATTTCCCCACATTATTCGCGACATGATGCACTTGGACTTGCATTAATCTGTAATTGAAAACTGAAGGTGATATACAAATTGCAAGTGAAATTTTTATGTGTTTTGGGTAATGGATCAATTTATTAAACACATAAACAAGTGATTTATAACCAAATTTTACATCCAAATATCGACAAATAACCATATATGAAACACATAACATAAAACATGATAAAGGAGTTCACCCCTCTCCTGGGCTACATCTCCTGGTCCAGCTTCCAATGCAGGGCCTCTTTCATTAAGTTCTCAAAAGTGTGTTTACAAGGCCTTACAATGCTCAAACAACAAAAGTGATGTCTCTAATGGATCCATAGCTTTCAAAAACCCTCATCTAGGCTCTTTCTGCATCTCATTTGGCCAAAATTTGAGAAAGTTATGCTTGTTACAAGTTTTTCCCAAATTCTATAGCTAATCATCCTCCAATTTGTCCCAAACCTGAAACCGGCGCACAAATCTGGCCTACAATACTACCCAATGGGTGAAATTATAGGACAGTTAAACTACCCATTAACTACCCAGTTCCGAAAAACAGGGTCATATGGGTGCGCATGTAACTAGGTTTAGTGCCGAAGATTCTGGGTCAAGGGCTTAGAAAATGTGCTCATGTCTCCACTAGCAGGTCGTCATGTTGAACGCCATGTAGCTGAGGGCTGGCCCCCAATCCTTGGCACCTTCCCACCTGGCTCCTTATTTATTGTTTGTGGTCATATTAAGGTCCAAAGGACCATGGGATAGCGCCTATATCCTAGGCCCTCCGCCTGGCACTTTAAACCTCTGTTATGGGTCACGTGACTGTGCATGTGCCTTGGGGCTAGGCCCTTAGGGGTTGGCCCCCTTTACACTCCACGCACTTGGTGACATAAAGGGTCATACAACTCGGGGGACTGGCCCTTTTTCATTTATTTCTGCCCATGGTTTTGGTTATGCTCCAGTGCATGGTTTTTGGGAGGGTCATTACCATGGGGTTGGGGCTAAGCCTTGTCCCTTGATCCTATCCCTCGGTTTCAAGGGCGCGGGGACCAAGGTTGGGGCTTAGCCCCAACCCCAACTACCAACATACAATACATTAAACATTAAATATAACCTGGATCCATAGTTTAATAAGAAACATGTGCATGGTGCATTGGTGTGGGCCTGTGGTGTTTGTTGTGAGGTCGTGGATTCGATTCCTTGGAGGTCAGTTGAGACCCAAACAAAATTTTCCATTAAACCCAGGAGGCCACGTAGTGGCCACCCATTGGCCCATGTGGTTTCTTCCAATTTAACCACCTCCACAAGCCATAACCCAACCGAATTGCTCCAACCACGAACCAATCATAACAAGACACTTGTCAAACTATCATTGACCCATCAACATATAGTCACCCTGCCTAGTCATATGCCCAGTTAGCATACGGAATATTGATTGGGTGTACCTGCAACTTCAAATTTTAAAATTTTATTTGTTTGGAAATTCGATCAGAACATGATATCAAGAGCATACGGTATCAGTTTTTGAGTGAAACAAGTTGTGTTGGATTTAGATCATTGAGATTTATCTAATCGTTCAAGTTTCGAGCTCTGTCACACACTTTAAATTTTGAGCACTAAATTGATCCCCTAGATCACTCCTCCCCATTGGAAGCTTTTGGACCTCCAAATGCTCATTTTTGTCAACAACTAGATGAGGGTATAGTTCCCTCACCCTTCCAATATCAACCCATTTGCTTTTGTTTTATTTTGTCTCTTTGAGATTCTCATGAAGGTACTTCACTCTTGAGTTCTTTGTCTTTCTATCAAAGATAGGTACCTTGCTGCAATTCTTCAAGATGTTTATATGAGAAAATCTTTGTTAAACAAATTTGAACTTTCTCTCCTCGACCTTCAATCAAAGAAGACGTATTCAATTTCAAGATAACTTCACCTTGAAAAGTGTAGTCATAACGATGCTTAGCATGTCTAGCCTTGTTTTTGGCTTGACTCTTCACCAAATGTGATTTCCATTGCCATGCACTACCCCTATTCAAAGCCAATACATTATGAAACCCACTAGAAGATAATTTAGAACCAATGCCCTCTTTTTCAAATATCTTTTGCATCTGCTTTTTTACCCTTCCAACCTTTAAAATTGGCTTCTTTCTCATTCCAATGTTCAACAATGATGCATCTTGTTGCAAATTAAATTCACATTGTTTTCCTCTTTTAGGAGGAAACATGTTAGACTCTTGAAACATCTTATCATTGGGATTAGCAACCTTAATGAAATCAGATTTTAAACTTGATTCATGTCCTTGAAAAGCTTCAGATTCATCAACATCTTTATGTTTAATCATCAACAATGTAAAATTCTTACTAGAATTTACAAACCTCATCATTTGTCCAGCATTCATAAGAGATAAATTCAACTTCTTGCTATGTTCTCTAAAAATGTACTCAATCCCAGCTTTAAACAAGTGGTACTTGTTCTCACGACAATGAAATATGGCTTTCATATCATATAAACATGGGCTTCCCAAAACAATCCCACAAATGTCAAGTGGTACCACATCAAGTTCTACCTTATCAATAAAATTTGCAGTGATGGAAAATATAATTATGCATTTTCTTGTTACTTGCAACTTGGCATTGTCACATACCCAACCCATAGGATAAGGTTTAGGATGAGGAATGGTTTCCAAATTTAATTTCTTGACAATGTCTTCTGTAATAGGTTTGCTTGTGAACCATTATCAAACAAAGTATATACCTTGTTATGTTTTGTGATGATTCTAATATGGAACAACTCTATTTTTTCTCTTTCATTTTGAGTTTCTATCAGTTTGCTAGAAGAACTAGTACTTGCAATTGAATCCTTACCTTTCAATCCAATGGTTATTATTTTTGTTTCATCTTTGGAATCAGATCCTAGATCTTGTTGTGTAGTTGCAACAATCTTTTCTTTCTCCTTGTTATTATACCTTTTGAGTTTCATCTCAGGATGAAGTTTCCAATAGTGGTCTTCATCATGGCCTTCTTTAGAACAGTGTTTACATGTGAAATTTTCTCCTTCTTTCTTAACTGCAACAATATTTTTATCCTTGCCTTTAAATTTACCCTTTCCTTTTTCTCCATACTCGAATGACTTCTCACTAGTTTCTTTAGAAACATTTTTCCCTCTTGCCTCTAAATGAGTTGCTTGTGCACAAAGTTCATCTAGTTTTGTAGGGTTAAACATGAGAATGTTATGTCTCAAGTAGCTATGTAATCCTCCAATGTATTTGAGCAAAGTATCTTGAGAGGAAAAATCTATACCCAAAATAAAAGTTCTTATCCTAAATTCTTAAGTATAATATTGCACATTTTTCCCCTTAGCTTGCCTAAAGTTTTGCCAATCCATAATAGCTTTTTGCATGTATGCTAATGGATAAAATTTCCTTCTTATTGCAACAATAAAATAATTCCAAGAGGATAAAACCTTACCATGTTGCTTCATGTCCTCTTGAGTTTTGGCTTCCCACCAAATAAGTGATGCACCTTCCAATCTAAGAGAAGCAAGCTGAATCTTGGATTCATCATCCTTAATTCTTTGTATCCTGCAATACACTTCAATCTGAAAAACCCAATTATCTAATTTCTCAGCACCTACCTCTCCATCATATATAGGAAATTCAAACTTAATATCAAGCTTAAGCAAAGGATTTTTACCATGTCCTTTTGGAGAATTTGGAGGTTTTTGTGAAAGGGTAGAAGATGTAGAAGATGAGGATGAGGATGTTGGAGGTGAAGGTGGTGGTGGTGGTTTGTAACCATTCCCTCCATTCCCTTTTGGAGGCTTGTCACCTTTTCCTCTGTATCCTCTTGGAGGTTTTGAGATTTCTCCATACAACCTTTCATTTCTCTCTTCATAAGAACCTTAACCATTTTTTATATCTCAAAGAATGCTTTTCTGAAATTTCTTTCATCTTCGAACATCCCTTATGGACCTTCTTCATGTGCCATAACTATTGAAGCTTGAGGTGTATTTGTTCTCCTTGAAACAATTTGAGATCTTGGCTCCACAAATTCTCCTTCTCCTCTTTTAAGATTCAACCTTGTAAGCATCGGAAAAACACTTGCAAACAAATCAAACATTCACAATAACATGTGCTCTAATACCAAAATGATATGTAATTGAAAATTTAAGGTGATATAAAAATTGCAAGTGAAATTTTTATATGTGTTTTGGGTAATGGATCAATTTACTAAACACATAAACAAGTGAATTTTAACCAAATTTTACAGCCAAATAGAGACAAATAACGATATCTGAAACACATAACACAAAACATGATAAAAGAGTTCACCCCTCTCCTGGGCTACATCTCCTGGTCCAGCTTCCAATGCAGGGCCTCTTTCATTAAGTGCTTAAAAGTGTGTTTACATGTCTTTACAATGCACAAACATCAAAATTGATCAAAAACCCCCATCTAAGCTCTTTCTGCACCTAATTTGGCCAAATATTGAGAATGTTATGCATGTTACAATTTTTTCCCAAATTCTATAGCTAATAATCTCTAATTCGGCCTAAACTTGGCTTGAGCACCCCAAACCCGGAACTGGCACGCAAATCTTGCCTAAAATCCCGCCCGATGATTGAAATTGTACGACGGTTAATAAACTACCCATTAACCCCCTAGTTCCGAAAAATAAGGTAATATGGGCACACATGTGACCGGGTTTAGTGCCAAAGATTTTGGGTTAAGGGCTTAGAAAATGTGCCCATGTCTCCACTGGCAGGTGGTCATGTTGAAGGCCATGTGGCCTGGGGTTGGCCCCCAATCCTTGGCACCTTCCTGCCTGGCTCCTTATCCATCGCCTGTGGTCATATTAAGGTCCAAAGGACCATGGCCTATATCCTAGTTCCCTCTTCCCGGCGCATTAAACCTTCATTATGGGTCACATGATTGTGAATGTGTCTTGGGGCTAGGCCCTTAAGGGCTTGACCCCTTTATACTACACGCACTTGGTCACATAAAGGGTTATACGACCTGGGGGTTGGCTCTTAGGGTTGACCCCTTTTCATTTATTTCTGCCAACAGTTTTGGTTATGCTCTGGTGCATGGCTTGTTGGAGGGTCATGACCATGGGGTTGGGGCTAATCCCTGGCCCTTGGTCTCACCCCTTGGTTCCGAGGGCGTGGGGACCAGGGCTGGGGCTTAGCCCTGGACACAAATTCAAACATACAATACATTAAACATTAAATATAACCCGGATCCATAGTCTAAAAAGAAACATGTGCATGGCGCGTTGGTGTGGGCCTGTGGTGTTTGTTGCCAGGTCACAGGTCTAACTCCTCAGAGGTCGGTTGAGACCCAAACAAAATTTTGCATTAACCTCAGGAGGCCATGTAGTAGCCACCCATTGGCCCTCGTGGCCTCTTCCGATTCGACCACCTCCACAAGCCATAACCCAACCAAATTGCTCCAACCATGAACCAATCATAACGAGACACTTGTCAAACTGTCATTAGCCCATCAACATATAGTCACCCTGCCCAGACATATGTCCAGCCAATGTATAGACTACTCACTGGGTGTCACTGCAACTTCAACTTTTAAAATTTTAGTTGTTTGGAAATTCGATCGGAACATGATATCAGGAGGAGATGATATTAGTTTTGAGTGAAATAAGTTGTGTTGGATTCAGATCACCGAGATTTATCCAATCATTCAGGTTTCAAGATTTGTTGCACATCTTGAATTTTGAGCACTAAATTGATCCCCTGGATCATGCATGCCCCAATCGGCTTAGCATGATCATGGAATTTGATCCAAGGCCGATATGAGATTTGTCTCACCTTAGAGACTTGGAAAGGAACGCACCATCATCATAGCCCTAATTTGGAGCAGTGTATGGGATTTTCTTTCTTCTGGAGACCCATGAGACCAACATTTATGCCCCAACACTACTTTGGGGCTACACATTATCACTTGCATGGAGGATTAAGGGCCATCCCCTAGTTTATATTTTACGGAGCCCTCTCTCACATCGTGGCATTTAGAGGATTCAACGTGGCCCTCCAATGGCCCTACACCAGCATGACATCATCAACTCGGCTAGCAATTGGATGGTTAAATCAAAATTTATGAAAGCTACTTGGTCGGCTTGTGACCATGGCTAGTTTCTTGCCATTATTTTAATGTTTGGGGGCTAATTAGGCTATTTTGATTTAGAGAGGCTCATATAAATAAACTAAGCCTCATTTGTTTTGAATCATCATCACTTGGGATTTTCGTCCCTCTTAGCCAATTTTTAACTTTTTCTCTTGGATATTTTGGAGTATCTTAGATGCATTATGATATTTGGAACTGATTTTTTATCTTGTCTTGGAGATTCTTATTGAATATGGATGGATATATTACATCGAAAGTTTGTAAGTTCTCTTATTGATGAAATATTTCTTTGCAAATTGTCTAATGTATGTAATTATCGCAACTAGAGTAATTGTTATTGTGCCCTAATTTTGTTGAAAATAATTTTGAAAGCAATTTGGTTGGCTCTTTCATATGTTATTCATAGTGATGAAACGTTATTTTTCTTCATGAAACACCATATTCTAATAATAGGTAATTATTGAAAGATGGTAGCTAGGCCATCATCTTTTGACCTCCTTGAAGGAAAAATTGGCTTATCTAACGAATCTAGAACTCCATAAACCCAAGGGAGAAGGTGCTAGCCTAAGTAATTTGGTGATCAACCCTTCTCTTCTCCATCTTTTCTCCTCCTTAAATTTTCGACCCTTTTTTCCTAGGACGTCTAGCTAGGGCACCAAGCGAAATCTATTGGAGACCGAATTTTTGGATTCCATTTAGACAAGACTCTTCCTTAAGGTCTTTCCTATAGGATCTCCATTTTGTGTTGATTTCTCATGGTGACCCATCCATAAATTCTTTAGCCCTATGTGTGTCCTAGAAGGGAAACCTAGTTTGTTTTTCCTATGATAGGTGGCTTTCTTGAGGGTTGTATGAGCATAGTATTCATTGGAATAAGTCTCAAGAAACCCTTTCTCGTCCCTTGCCTTGACCTAGTGAGTACCTTGGAATAATTTCTTCCCATCATTATTCATAAAACCCAAGGTCTAGCACAAGTATTTCTTAGGTCTCTCAAAGAGAGTGAAGAGCCTTTTGGAAGTGTTAAATCATCACATAGATCTTCTTTGAGAGTTCCTACCTCATATCTCAGAGTCTTGACCTTAGGGATACCTATCATCATCATCATATCTAAAACCTTAAGTCTTGATCTCTTCATGTTGAAGCTTTTCTTGGAGAGCATCTCCTCGAACGGGATTTGTGGAATCACTTCACACCTAAATCATTGAAGGACTCATTATAAGTGATTCCCTTCTCACGAGGACCCCTCCCACCAATGAAAGTTCCTAAGAGTAGGGACTTTGACTGAGACAGTGGTTCATTGTCCCATTGTTGTCACTTGGTCTAGTATTTTTCCCATAGGTTTACCTCCTTAGGGCATTGTTATATTGTGTGGTAACAGGAACCATGACTAATATTCAACTAAAGTTTTCTTCTCATCCCTTGGGAGTTAGGAAAAGTGTTATATATCGTTGGAAAGGTATTGGAAAGATTATCCAATTAATGACTTGATGTTTTCTTTTGACCAAGTCACCCTACATACAAAACGCCTTCAAAGATAGGCTACTCAATCAATAACCAAGGCATCATAGACTTAGCACATTGTTAATAGAAACAACCAAGACACCAATAATAACATAAGCCTTATTCATAAAACCTCAACAAGCTCCCCCTGAACTTGACATTTCTCGACATAAATGACTTAGACTTGGCATCAATGACAATAACTGCCAACATGCTCAACAATATCCTTGTTGTCACTTGCTCTAGTAGTTGTCCCATAGGTTCCCCTCCTTGGGGATCTACTAGATTGTGTGGTAATGAGCTCAACTGCCTTATCCCATAGGTTTCCCTCCTTATTCATGAAAACCTCAATAAGATCCCCCTTAACTTAACATTTATTGACATCAATGACTTAGACTTGATATATATGACAACAACTGCCAACATGCTCAATTGTCTTGTTGTCACTTTGTCTAGTAGTCGCCCCATAGGTTTCCCTCCTTAGGGCCCTATTAGATTATGTGGTAATAGGAACCATGACTAATATTCAATTAAATTTTTCTTCTCATCCCTTGCGGGTTAGGAAAAGTGTTACATACCATTGGAAAGTTCTTAGAAAGGTTATCCAATTAAGGAATTGATGTGTGATTTTCAGCAAGTCACCTACATACAAAATGCCTTCAAAGATACGCTACTCAATAAATAACCAAGGAATCATAGACTTAGCACATTTCTAATAGAAACAACCAAGACACCAATAACAACATAAGCCTTATTCATGAAAACCTCAACAATATCCCCCCTAAAATTGACATTTCTAGACATCACTTAAACTTGACATTAATGACAACAACTGCCAACATGCTCAACAATCTCATTAGAATTCACATCAATGACAAGAACTCAACAACCACTGCCAAATTTCTCAACAATCTCCCCATTTGGCATTGATGGTAACACCACCCAACATTGTTGGTCATTAATGGAAACACCACCACTTGGCTACCCTCCCCCTATTGGGCTGAAGAAACTACTAATATATGCTCACTCTCTCCTTTTATTGTTGGTGGATGATCACTCTTCATATTTACTATCTTCAGTGTTTTCTCATGTTCACTCTCCCCCTTTGACATCAATGGTAAAGACCTATGTACACTCTGTCTAACCATTCTCCTCCTAAAAGGATATGTTAATGGAGTTGGACCCGCCAGCATTCAAGGGGTCTCCCCAATATATGGACCAATTAGACCTCACACTGTATACGATAGGAGATCCATCTGGAATATGGCCCAGCCACCGGTTTCTTAAATATTTTCCTTGGATCTAACTGTCAGCAAGAGAGAGGAGCGAAAATGTGCATTCGAAAAGCAAGTAAGTGTGCCTGGTGAGTGTTCAGTTGTAGGTGTGTCAAGGTTCTTCTACTGTGGAGGGAAAATAAAGTGAGCCTCTAAGAGGGAGGTAATATTTCCACTCTAGTAGAAACACACACAATAAGAGATATCCATCTAACATCCAACGGAATAGTCCACAAAGATGTGATGGGAATTGCAACCATTATAATACATTATCAATATGATAAGCACTAAAATAACCAAAATAGTTCAACTACTTTAATACCGATGAAAACCAACATGAATCATAAACATTCACATAACAGTATTACAAGCATTCATAATCCATTCATGAAGAACGTGTTGGCCATCAAGCTTCATATATTAAGTAAAAGTCCCAAGACACATGTATACATCAAACATCACTACCTCCAATAGTGGAGTGTTGGATCCATCGCTTGCTCGTCAAGAGAACTAGCTTATCTCTCTAATGCCTTGCAAGAGGAGCCAAGGTGAAAAAATTCCTTTGCTCATACAATGAGGGTGTATATATAACTAATGGGGTGATGCTCCACCTCCCTTATGACTTTTTGACTACCCTCATGACTGTTTGACTTCCTATGACTTTTCAACTTTACATGACTCTTCATCTTCTGTACATGTCCTTTGGACTTCCACTTTACAATACATTTTTGAATAGTAAATTACATGATCCTCAATAATGATTTGGCATATGATGACTCATGATATGACACTAATGACATGGACTTCTTGATGACATGGAAATATCAAGCCATTCTTGTTTCTCCTTGCTATGTGTCTTCTTGGGAATTCTCTTCTATCCACCTCCACATGGCCTAGAGGTAAGGAGCCTTCAATGATATCAAGTCTTGAGTTACGGTCGTAAAATGGTGTCCCTTTGCTTTATTTTAATTAATCAGCTTGCATAATCAACTACAAAGATGTCTTTCAACATGTTTCTCTTCTCCATATCCTTCTTCATCATCCTATCATGGAATGATAGAGTACCTGTATCTACAATTCACTCATGACAAGATGACATCAGTTTGATAAACCCCTAGTCTAAGATATTGCATGCTGATCCACTGATTGAGCCAGAACCAAGTGACAGGCTAAGGGAGAGGCTCAGTGACTGCGCAATTTCATTGCTCAGGCAGTCAGAGGTGAAGCTTGAGCCTTAAGACTATGCAATGCATAGTTTAGGCTAGATTGGGCAGGGAGATTGTGCATTTTTGGGACTCAGTGAGTCAGGCTTAGGGGTTTTGCACTATTTTAGGAAAATACGTAATTATGAAAGGAAAAGTAGACCTGGTGATTGCACAATTTCATAGCTCAGGAGCTCAAGGGCTGGACTTGAGCTCAGAGATTGCACAATGTGTGGTTGGGTCAGGATGGAGGGTTGAATTCCGCAATTTTGGAGGCCAAGGTTCAGGCTTGACCACTGAAACTATGCAGTACACAGTCCTGGGAGGCAGGAACTATGCATTGCGTAGTGTCAAGAGCTAGGGTTGCAGCTTCAAGTTTGGAACTGCGTAATGCGCAGTTCAGGAGGGCCGGATGAGGCTAAGTTGATTGGTCAAAAAGTTTTATGGAATTTGACCAAGTGTGGGATGGATGGAGCTAATGTGAATAGTGATGAGACTCGATTGTGATCACAAGCTTAGAAAACTTGATGACACACCAGCATAGATCATCCAAGACACATGAACAACATACTTCCCTTAGTGTGACAAATTTGTGACGACCTACGACAAGTGTGAAATTAGAGACACTTTGCGACAATCGCGACGACACTTGTGCGAGAATGCTTAAAACTTTGGGAATTAGTGTGATGGATGTTTACATGGTAATATCAACTAATTTTCAAAAATATAACCCCTTGAAACCACCAAAACAAGCTTATATATATCGTGCGACACTTAACATGAGAAAAGATGAAATTTTGATTTTCTTGCAAAAGGGACCAAAACACTTAGTGAAAAGACATGGAATGGATTTCAATGTTTGCAATGATAATATACAAGACCAAGGTAGGCTCCAAAATATGGTGCAGGCCAAAATTTTGGAGGGTGTTCTAGCAGCGACACACTGGTAGAATTCCAGCGTCTCTGTCTTGGTTGACTATCATGTGCAGGACCTCATTTCTTTACGGATTATTGATTCATCATGCATATCACTTTAGCCTCCCCACTTACCCTGCGAATAAACATGGCCCCTTTGTACCTTCTCGGGTTAACAAAATTATAATATTCAAAAATATCGCAATGTTTCGAATTGGAAAGGATAGCGTAGTTTGCGAGCTTCAAAGTTTTAGTGTATAATTTTTCATCTCTAGTGTTGCTCTGCTACCAGCAGGCCTGGAAAATACCCTGATGGATTCACTACATGAGCACAAACATTTCTCTGTTGCTAGAAAACCTGGACAGTACCTCGGCAAAGTTGCTTACTTCACCTCTCTATGTAGGAAGCCTCTATCTTCTTTCACCTTTATTTATATATTTAAAGAGAATTGTGCATTGGAATTTATTTATTTTATGGGCGGAAGAGGGATCCCGACTTATTCAGATCAGGAGAGGTAGTTCCTTCAGAGAAGCATATAGAGATCTCTTATTTAGGTTTTCTCATTTAGATTTTTTCCCCTTTTATTCTACCACTGATTGGATAAGTGTGAAAACATTGAAACATAAGAACCAAGCGTCGGTACAAGGTTTCCAGAATAGACACAACTATCATGGTTCGACCAAAAAACCCATTACAGACAGATCGTATTTTCTATCATAACATCATTGACCAAAATATGTAACCAACACAAAGAAGGAGGACTGAAGGTCAGCCAAATGTTGTAGTGTCACAAGACACTTTTCAATTCATCCACACCCAAAGAAGTTGGAAAACACATTCACACACGATGCTTATTTACATAACAAAACAAAACACAAGACCAAGCTAATAAACAAGAAAAGAAACTATGTACATAGGGCAAGGCACAACCCCAGATCATCATTGAAAATAATGTTTCAAGTCTTGGCCGTTTACAGAAAGAGATTCAATCTTCCCGTCTAGGAATCGAAGACGAAATGTGTGTTGGGAAAAAATTTTGTGTATTGTGAAAGGTCCAATCCATAGGGATTGGAACTTAGTGTGTTTTCCTCTATCCTCATGGGCTTTGTCCCACTTCAAGGCTAGATCACCTACACCAAATTTATTTTTCCCTATAGCCTTATTGTCGAACCACCTCTTGATACAACTCTGGGGAAGAGAATTTTTTTCTTTTCCTTTTTGTCTTTCTTCCTGCAACTTGAAGGGTGTCTATCCTACGCTAAACCAATAAGCATGGCTTGCCCTGGTATTCCTGTGAAAGCTGGAGGGTGGGAAAATAGATGTTTGGGGGTAGGATGGCTTCTTTTACATACACCAGAAAGTAAGGAGACATATTCAGAGAATATTTTGGCATTACTCAATCAGCCCATAGGGCATTCACCAAAGCAGAGTGTCAGTTCCTTTGTTCAGAGAAAAATTTCTTCGTGATAATGCGGATGAGGTTTTTATTTGTAGACTCGGCAAGACCATTTCCTTGGGGATTGTAACTAGCTGAATGTTTCAATACAATTCCATTTTCTAATGCAAAATTCAATTATCTTAATCATGAAAAATATGTTTCATTGTCAAAAATAAGTGAATTTGGAATGCCAAACTTGTAATGATATTCTTCTTAAGGAAGTTGATGACCTTCTAATCATTCACCTGTTTTAGTGGAAATGATCCTGTCCACTGTGTGAAGTAGTCTGTAGCAATGAGAATATAGCAGTGTTGCTTTAATGAGTGAGGAAAAATCTCACCAATAACATCTAGGCCCCGTTGTTGAAATGGTTCTTCCACTGCAATAGGTTGCAACATGGTCACTGACTTCTTTCCTCTGTCGGCACACTTCTGACAGCCTGGACACTTGCGGGCATAGGTGTGAGCATATTTGAATAATGTTGGCCAATAGAAATCACTCGCATAAATCTATGCATTGTTTTGTTACCCGCAAAGTGTCCCCAACTTGTCCATCATGGAGATCACCTAATACTTTCTCTAAATCATGTGCTTCCAAGCACCTGAGCAGTACTCCATTATGGTGCTTTCTGAAAAGCACCCCATGCACCAACTGATAAGATAATGCTTTTAGTCTTAGTGCCATCTTCTTTCGTGTGGATAAGTGTGAGGGAAAGGTGACATTCCCAAGATACTGGTGCACATCAACGTACCAAAAGTTTGCAATGGTAGCGGGGGAAGCTCGTTCAACATTATACATTTCAATTTCCTACTCCCATTTGGATGGATTTTGTTCTTCTTTTGCATCTAATGCTTTCATTTCTAGCTGACATAGACCATGCACCTTGATCATGTGAACTGGCTTGAATTCTAAGTCATACTCTTATAGACCAGTCATCTAGTTCGCTCTTCTCTCACTCCTCTCTTGTTGAACAAACAATGATCTAACTGTTGAGTGTGGAACAAAGATGATACAATGATTCTTCAAGAGATAGGGTCGGAAGTACTTCACCGCCTTATAGACTGCATATGTCTGCTTATCAATGGCGGGATGGTTAATTTCTGGTCCTTTTAGGTTGGCACTCAAGAAAGATATTGGCCGCTCATTATTTTGATCATCCTTTTGTGTAAACATAATAGCAAGAGAAGTGTCAAAAGCAAAAATATAGAGCAAAAAATATTTATTAAAACCTGGGATGTACAAGGCAGGTGCTTCTGCAATAGCTTGCTTGATACGGGAAAACACAATGTTTTCCCTTTTCTCCCACTTGTATATCACATCCTTCCTTACCATCTCCTACATGGGTTTCACAATCTAAGCGTAATCGAAGATGAACTTGTGGAGAAATTTAATCTTCCCCAGGAAGGACTGCATAGATTTCTTCTTTACTGGGAAGGGAATTTGCATAATATCTTTGACCCTTTTTGGGCCTACTTTAATCCCACTCTTTACAATAATATGGCCCAAGAGATTACCCTCAGACACTGCAAAAATACTCTTCTTGGGATTAAGGGATATCTTGTATTTCTGACATCACTTGAAAAGTTTCTTTGCATGGTGAAAGTGGTCAGATCTCTTCTTGGAAAACACAGTGACATCGTTAAGATAGACCACTACGTCATGCTCGATCAGTCGATGAAATGCAATGTCCATTGCACGTTGAAATGTCACACCGACATTGACTAGACCAAATGGCATTCTTTAGAATGTGAGCGTGCCCCACTTCATGTGAAATGTAGTTTTTAGTATGGCAGGCTCTGAGACCAGAACCTGGTTGTAACCTAAATAACCATCCAACTAAGAGAACATATCTGACCCAGATATTGTCTACAGTATCTGTTCCATAGACGGCACAGGGTAGTTGTCTTTGTCCAAGGCACGATTCAAGTTGTAGAAATCAACACACAAGCGTATTTCCCCAGACTTCTTCTTCACTGGGACTAGATTTGATACCCGGGTCAAATGTCGCACTTTATAGATTATCCGAGCATCCAGCATCTTTCTTAACTCCTTTTGAATCAGAGGCTCAAGCGTAGGATAGACCTTTCACAACTTATGTTGGAAAGGCTTGGCCCCTTCTTTGATTGGAACAATGTATTGGATTATTTGTGTGTCATAAGTTTTGAGCTTGTCATATGTCCATGTGAAAACATCTCAGTACTGCTTGAATAAGCAGATGAAGGCTTGTCGCTCATGTGGTGTGCAGAAAGTACCGAAATTGACAAGCTTCAGATCTTTCTTTGTTCCAAGATTTATCTGTTCGTACGACAACGTTGAACTATGGGTTTTTGTATTGATTGGCTCTCAGAAGCGATTATGCAAGTCATACAACTTTTACAGTGATACCACGCCCTTTGGCACGGGGTTTTCCTTGTTTGACCAATGTAAACTTTGAAATGGGAACTGATATGAATACCCATTTTGTAGAGGTAGCAAAAAAGTGACACGATTTTGAAAAGTGGTGAGGCAGAATACACATATATTTTTTTAGCATAGTTTTTGATACTTTAAATTTTTTTATGTACATTAGTTTCTAGAATGTTAGTGATTTGCATGCTGATTTTAAAAAGTGTTGATTGTGCATGAGGCCCTTTTTAAAAGACCTTTTTTTTACTTTAAATTTTCTAATGTATTAAATGTAAATAATTATTTTCTAAATTTAACAATTTTTGAAGTGTTCTTCTTCTTCATATTTTCTTGTTTTTTACTTTATTTTTGTAGTGAGGTTTTTTTTTCCGCATAGTTAAAGAAGAAGGTTGATATTTCAAAGTCTTGACATTCTACATATTTATATACCGTTAATTAATTTTTCAATGCACATCAAATAATTGTCTCTAAAAAACAATAATTGTTAACAATTGACATAAAAATAACCATTTTTAGCATAAATATAACTAAAAAAATACACATTCTGATATTTTTTTTGCTAGAAATGACATGTCCAAATCACAATTTTTATAGAAAAAAATTAACAAAAATGGTTAAATAATAGTTTTTTTATGAATTTCATGTCAAAAAATAATAATAATCACTATTTTTTTCAAAAAATATCTTTTTCATAAAAGTTAAAGCGAAATCACATGTACAACTATTTGAACCATAACAAACATTAATGAATGCTTATTTCTTCTCATAAATGTCAAAGTAAAAAACATTACAAGTATAACTAATTAATAGTTACAAAAAATGAGCTTGATTTCCAAGCATAACTTAAATTTAATCAACAATATCATGTAATCCAAACTCTTCATCCTCTAGAGTTTCATCATTGTCTTCTCCCACAATATTTTCTATTTCATTTTGCTCGTTTTCCTCTTCTAATGGATCTATGATGTCTATGAATCTCCTAATGTATGCCTTTCCAATCATTCCATGTAATGGTGGTTGAAGCTCATTTGCCTTTTTTGCCACACATGTTTCACTAAAATCCCCTTTCTTCAACCCAATTTCTTGCATTGCATCTGGAAGAAATTGAAGAGCATTAATTTTTTGCTGAATAAATTTGCATTGTATTGGATCTTTTTCAATTGCAATGCAATTTATTCCTTTAGGCAACATGCTAGTGTTGTATCCTGGATGAGGGTGAAAAGTACAGTTAGGGGTACAAAGATGGCGAGATGGGCCGGCGCATGGAGCACATTCAACGCCATCTAGCCTCACTCGCTGCCAGACTTCAATCTCCTGGCAAGCTTATTCA
>APFE031638003.1:0-10722 GCA_000404065.3 Pinus taeda
TTAGAGTTAAAAGAAATTTTGGGATATTTCTTAGTATCCATGTTGTAAAGCTTCTTCTTATACATCACATAGTGAAACATAGTCATGCTTTAAATGGTGGAAATGCTAGATTCTGTCAAGAGGATATGATAGGGAGTATTACCTTTTATCTTGATGTTGTAGGTTATAAATTTCTTTTGGATCAGCTTGATAATCCTCCATGATTCTTTAGATATACTGCAACCCCTTCACATTTGCATAAAATAACAAGGGTGACGATGGTCTCAAAAAGGAACTTTTTGCACTACAAGGAAAAGAGTTTCTAGCAAAGGGTTTTGCAGAAGCCCCCATAAAAATAGCCCGAAAATATGTTTGTAGCGAAGATCACTAGGGGAAGCAGGTGAGCAGATGTTTTTTTGTACAATGTGTCTACAATATAAAAATGCACAAGTTCTTTACTATCTATATAAGCACCAATGTCGAATAGAACATGGTGCATCGTGGCAGATTTATTACTATAAAATAAAAAAACACAGTGCGTTAAATAACAAAATGCACCAGTGATTGAATAATCAATAGCACTGGAAAAAGGTTAACTTTTAAAAATTGTTGGTGCTATATACACCTGCAACACTATTATAGTTTTTAATTTTCAAAAAAATGTGGTGCTATGTTGCAATGAAGCACCGATGTTGTTAATGTATTAAAACACCCCGATTTGTCTTCTAAAGAGCACAACTAGGTGATTTTTGTTAATTTTTTAAAAAGATGTGGTGCTATAGTCCAACAAAGCACTGGTGCAATACATGTATTAGAACGCCCCGGGGCATATTAACAAAATCACTAAATAGGTTTTGATCCAGGTGGATATTGGTGGCCACCTGCCTATCCCACTTGGACCCCCACCATTGTCTCTTTCAGTTTTTTAGTTTCCTTATTTGTAGCACAATTTACTATTTTTGACAGTTTTTCGGGTCCCGAACTTCCGGAGCCGTTTTGAGGCCCTAAATGATGTTTTTTGGGAAAAATAGCAATCAACAAAGCAATTTTGCCAAAAAATCATCGTTTAGGGCCTCAAAACAGCTCCAGAAGTTTGGGCCCTGAGAAACTGTCAAAAATAGTAAATTGTGCTACAAATAAGGAAACTAAAAAACTAAAAGAGACAATGGTGGGGGTCCAAGTGGGATAGGAAGGTGGCCACCAATATCCACCTGGATCATTCCCCCCCTTAGCAAGCAATGGTCCCCATTGCATTGAGTTCCTCCATAAGCTGATGAAACTTCTACTGTTGTGAGTTGTTCTACAATGTCTAATGTGTCTAGTAATGGTGGGAAGCATGGTCGAAGGCGGTCCATATTGAAGGCTAGGTGCAAGCCAAGCAATGGGGGAATGATGTGCTCCAAAGCATTGTTTCCCACAATGTTGGTAATGGTGTAAGGACCATATCGGAGTGGTCAAAGCTTCTGATGGGCTCTTGTAAGGCATTCTTTTTGCAAATGCAACCAAACTTTGTCGCGCACCTGAAACTTGTGTGGAACTCGATGTTGATCATGTCATTGCTTGTACTTGGCATTTCCCATAATGGAGAGATGATATATCGGCCTATTGGGTAGAGTCGCTTCGGGAGTGAGATCGAACGAATGTTTGACCTCACAGTGCAACAATACCCCTATGCATGAGGAGACGATGTCCCTATATTCCTTCATGACCATATCCACCTGCTCCTATTGCGTGGAGGAACCCTTCCTAGGGGCCTTGGATGTGGTTATGATCTTCCCCTTAGTTTGAGAGAGAACCAGAAAGAAAATAATTTTCCTAGTCTGGGAGATGATCTTGCTGCTTTTCTTAGCAGAGGTCAAAGAGGTGGTGCTAGGTGGGGAAACCTATGGTATTGCATATAACATATTACCTAAAGAAATAATCATAGAGCGAGGTCTAAAATCATATACAACATGTCGCTTCCACAAGTATGGTTGTCCCAATAATACATCAAAAACACCGAGAGGAGAATTATCACACAATACCTCATTTGTGAAGGGCTTGATGCTGTAGGGAAGGCAACACTGTTGACTGACTCAGAGATCTCGTCCTCGGTGAAACCACCTGATGTTGTACTACTGTGAGTGTGGTATGGTCAGTAGGCCCAATCACTTCACGACCTTTGCTGAAATGAGGTTCTTTTGGATTCCATTGACGACAATGAATTGCAGTGGTGAACCCCTCACCCACATTTGTGAGTGGAAAAGATGCTCCCCCTCCTTTGGATCTTTGGGCTCATTCTTTTGGATCTTGGAAATGGTAACAATGGTGTTGGGCTCCACATCAATAATCTACTTACCTTTGTCATTCATCTTTTCGGGTTCTGACTCAGGGTCGAAACATGCATCTGATTCTGAAGCCTTCAACTCAGCCACCAACAACTGCTTGGCGCAACAATCACTTGTGTTGTGAGTGGGGCTCTTATGGAACTCACACCACTTTCCTGTGTCCTTATTTGAATTCACGGTGATGTTCTTTTCTTGTAGCTTTGATGAGTTGTCTCGGGTCACCCTGCCTTGGCTTTTGCCTATGTTATTTGGATTCATGTATCCAAAGTCTCACTTCTTTTGTTTAAACTTTTGCTTGATCTTGACAATGTATTAGTACACCGTGCTAAGCAAGGAGATGTCCAGGAACTCCATCTCGTCCTGGAGTACCTATGTAGGCAGTTGTGGTATTTGATTACCAAATGTCACTCAGGATCCTTGATACCCAACTTTGTGAGAAGGGTATGAGAAATATTGGTAAACTCAAGCACATCTTGGTCCCTTCCCTACCGGAGTGTGGACCACTTTATGTATGTATCCTCATAGCTTTCAACAGGGTAGTACTACTCCTTCACGACATCCCAAATGAATTCTAAGTGGGTGTGGATGAAAATGGTGAGGTTGTACTTTCATCCTTCTGCTCGCAGTAGGTTTCCCACTAGTCCTTGATGTGGTGAACAGCTTTGAGAGGTGAAAAAGTGATATTTTCCCGACTGGAAAAATTATGAACAGAAAAATATCCTTCTAGCCGATTTAACAATTTATCTACGGCATCCACATCTATCTGACCCTCAAATATGGAAATGTCAAAGTTAACTTGTACCTTAAATGGTGTGGCACTTGCAGAGTAGCTGCTGGAAGTAGATGTGTCGCCCCTGGGTAGTTGCTGAAGGATCTAGGAAAAGTTGTCCATCATTGCATTCCTTTGTCACTCGAGGGCTTCTTCGAGCAATATTTTGATAGGATCATCTACCCCCTTGTCTTTATTTTCATCTGCCATGGGAGGCTGTTGGGATTTACGAGGTTGGTATTGCAAAGGTTTGACCTGTTCAAGCCCTAACTCCTTATATCCCGATCTTGTTGGGGACATGCAAAGAAAATAAAAAAAGAGCAGACTGCTCTGATACCACTGATCCAGATTTAAACAGGAACATACCAACTTATAGATATAATCATAAACACAAAGATGTAGCAGAAAAACACTTCATTTCATTAATAGAAAAATGTTGAACTATTCTTAAAAACAGAATGGAAATAAGATAGCTCAGGTGATGGTAGCTTACCTCTGAGAAGAGATGTGGTGGATACATGCCTCTGAACTTAGTTACAATGAGGCTCGAGGGCCTTTTTATTATTGAACAATAAGAGAAAACCCTAAACAACCAAAAACCTAACCCGAGGAGATGTAACACCAAGAGTTTATGGGCCCCATTTGGGTTAGTTGGGCAGCCAACTTCCCGAGGTCGTAACTTGGTCATATTATCTCTGTTTGACGCATATGATAACTTAGTGGAAATATCTCTCCGAGGACTACAAATGTTGATGTGATTTCCATAGTAATCAGTGATTTCTACAGAAATCACATCGAAATATGATGTCCTCAAGGAGATATTTCCAATGAGGTATCATACGTGTCAAACAGAGATATTATGACCCAGTTATGACCCTGGGAAGTTGGATACCCAACTAACCCCAACAAGGCCCATAAACCCTTGGTATTACATCTCCTTGGGTTAGTGTTTTGGTTGTTAAGGTTTTCTCTTATTGTTAAATAATAAAAAGGCCCTTGAGCCTCATTGTAACTCATTCTAGAGGCATGTAGCTCCCACATCTCTTCTCAGAGATAAGCTACCATCGCTCGAGCTATCTTATTTCCATTATGTTTGTAAGCACAGTTCAACATTTTTCTATTAATTAAATGAAGTGTTTTTCTGTTGCATCTCTGTGTTTATGATTATGTCTATAAGTTGTTGTGTTCCTGTTTAAATACGAATCAAGTTTTTTAATGAAAAAAAAGTTTTTTTGGATATTTGACACACTGGTGTGGTTATAATAATGCACTAGACAAGGGATTAAAAAAAAAAAAAAAACCTCCCAAATGTAAATTTCATTTTTACCATCTATGGTACTAGAGAGCTCTGAATCATCGGTGCCACTCTTACCTCATGCAAGCGCCCTAACTTTGGTGCTTCTCTTGATCACCGTCCTTCCATACTATGCTCAATGCGTGGCTTTCTAATTTTATTAAATGGTGGTGAAATTTATTTTTCTCATTTACGTGTCAACAATGCCTCCCCAACGAGAAAATGTTCAGGTAATGTCTATGTTTCTCTCTAATGTAATTTTTTAGAGAATTAGAATTCCAAATTAGCTCAAAAAATCCATTATTTTTGAAAAAGAAATTATTTCCTACACATTACTCTTGACAGCTTTGACTCACACAAATAACGGTATACCCTATAAATTTACTAGGTGCACCATCATTTAGTGCGTGAACCTAACACACCATTATTTTTTCAGAGCATTTCATAAATGAAAATGCATCGAGAAAAGCTATATATTGTATGTTGGTCCATACATTTTTAGGTTACACCCAGTGCATTTATATTTATCAAACACATCACAAAAAGAATATTAAAAAATATAGCTAGTGCATTCAATAACCTAAACATTCTGAACTGGTGCGAAATGGTTATATGTGCACACCGGTGCAAAGTTTGAGATGCACTGCGATGAAAATTTAAATATGTGAACAAACAACAGCATGTCATACATATGTCCACAATGTATCTGGTTCTGTTGTGTTTGATAGTGCATCAGAGCTGGTGCATCACTGTTTTTTGGGTGCACCGGGGATTTTTTTTCTTTTTTTTAATTGAAAGTTACATTTCCATAGTTATAAACACCTTTTTAAAAATATGTTTTGTGTATGAGGCTTATGTATTTTATATGGCAATCATGTAGCATATATTTCAAGAGGGGGAGCATTAGTAGTAAATGGCAAACCAATAAAATATGGTTCGACCATGGGAGGCTCGAGAGAGGGAGAGGGATATATACCCTTGCCCTATTAGTGCAGCGACCTGAGCATGCTTTTAGGCTTCTATCTGAATGTCATGTATCTTAGTGCATGATAAACCCTAATCATTTTTTTCTCATGCGCAATCTACATTCCTAAAAGCCCATGTTCTTAGCTCCTTTGGCATCTGGAAAGAATAGTTGCAAACCCTTATATCTTGTCTTCTACACTAGCTCAAAAAACGTCTTTAAAATGCTAGACATCTAAAGGAAAACTCAAACACCCTGTGCACTATGGCATGAGCTCAAGAGTATTTATTGGGTTCCAAAAATTGGTCGATAATCTTGTCGATACAACCGTTGTTGATTATGTTAATTTCCAAAGACATGAGGTCTATTTCGCTCTTGCTGCAAGAGAAACCTGTGACTTTCATCATTATTATGATCTCTATCAAAACCACACCTAAGCTATAAAAATCACTCTTGTAAGAGAGGTGGAAGCTCTTGTTTTAACAAAATCCCCACACATATCCATTGTACTATAGGGGAACCCTAGGTTACCGGAGCTACAATACCTTAGAATTGAAGCTATACTTGAGTAAAATCTTGTTGGATTTTATGTCCCTAAAGGGTTTATGTCTGAGTGGAGGTAAGTCAGGGCATTCGTGGTCTTAGATGTCAGCCTAATTCTCTGTGTTTCAGATTCCCTTTTTTAAATCAGTTAGGGCATGCATTCATCTCAGTTTGACATCTACCCATCTATTGTATTGCCCATTGAGTAACATTTGTTCAAAATTTGAGGTATCAGTGAACAAGGAGAGGAAACATATTATTTAAAAGATAGAATATTTGCAAGGCATGACATCATAAATTTCTGATCGGAAAATTTTGTTAAGAATTGGTTAGCAAAAATTAAAAATAGTTTCATCCACTTACGCTATATACCTCTTGATCTAAAGATAACTAACTGTTCATTTTATGAAAGTTTCTTGGGTTAACAATGTAAACTTTGAAACGAGAACTATAAACTCAAAATGGGAACTCTGGCCAGAAAACCCCAAAAAAACATGAAAATTTGTGCTAAAAATGATGGCTTTTTTTCTTTAGGGTCAATTTTGAACATGTTTTAAAAATAGCAGCGAAAACAATTTTTTTGTACAAAAATTGTCCAAAAAACACCCTGAAAATGAAAAGTGTTGATACTGGAACATTTTTTTTTTGTAGGGTTAATTTTCAACATTTTTAAAAAATGGCAATAAAACCGAATTTTTATGTGCAAAAAAAAACTGTTTTTGAGGAAAAAACACACTAATGTTTTTTGTAGAATAAAATTTTTCTTTCCTAAGTATAATTTCAACATGTTTTAGTAATGATGATAAAGATAAAATAATGGGATCTAAAACACATTAAAATTCTATTAGTTTTCATCCATGTTGTTAAACATATAATAACATGCCACTAAAGATCGCTAAAATTCTAATTGTTTTCAACCATAACATTAAATATACAAAAAAATTGGAATTTTTTCAACCATAAAATTAAAAAACCATGACATTATGAACAAATTACATGACTAAATTAATCAAAATGTCATTATTAGTAGATTGAATGAAACATACATTATATATCTAAGTTATTATTGCATTGTAAATATTCTAAACAATAAAAATCATCATAATTAAAACGTATAATCCAAAAAACAGAAAAATGACTCATAACTTCTGATTTAACACCATATGGAAATCAAATTTTTTATTTCAAGATACGATGCAAACATCAGTTATATAAACTGTCTTAAACAATTATTCAAAAGCACTCATATTTTCTTGCACACCATCAGAATTCACATCTTCGGATGAATGGCTGGATGCAGATGAAGATGTTCCATATTCTTCTCTTTCATCAACTAGTGCCCCAGTAAGTCCACATGCATGCCCACCATTTCATTTTTTAAAATTCTTCTAGATCTCAACATTGTTCCTTCTGGTAACAAACTTTTCATAATCTCTATCATCTTGAAGTGAAGAGTTCCTCTCTTTGTTAAATTGATGTCATAAACAAGTATGTCAACATCCTCCAATTTTAAGAGGTTTTTGTGGCGACGATTTATATTTGTATCCATTATTTTTCTCTTTCCGCCAATTTTTTTTATCAACTACCATCTCTGGCTTATACACACCATTGAATGGGTGTGTATTTGTGGCATACCAATGTACTTCAACACCTGTAACATCTTCATTTTCTGTAATGACCTTTATAACCTTAGCAACCGAGAATGGATAGCCATTGGGATCTTCATCTACTAGCATTGCCATCATGCAACCCTCCTTAATATCTTGTACTGAACCCCTGTAAAGGTCTTCCATGGCTTCATGTTGTGCACGAGATCTTCTAGAACCATAATACATCTCTCTTTCCTCTTCCTGTGAAGAATTAATAATACCTTGAGATTGTTGCAGTTCAACAATGTTTCTTTCCTCGTGTTCATTTGACACATTTTGTGGCCAAATAAATGGATATTTCAAAGGTATATCTTCATTTGTTGTTCTTGAAATGATATCACTTTGATTATTGAAAAAAGACTCCCACCAAATTGAATAAGCAATATCAAAGTACTCATATGTATATCTAATACATTTTTTAATTTCTTGTAGGCAATCAGAGTAATTTATATCTTTGTTCTGTCTGCGTGCATTATGAACTTCAACAACTGCTTGTAATAACAATATATTTGATGCAAATATTGGATGATCTGGAATGAACTTCAAAAATTCCAAACCTGATGATGGTGCCCATTCTACAGTAGTTGAATACTTCTTTCACCATATTAGTGTTTTCCCATCAATTTTTTTGATACGAAATTGATGTTGGAAGCTAATGTCATTAAGTTGTTCAATGCATTTCTCCTCACCATGCGATCCCAGAATAAACATTTGCATGTCAATAGTTTCTTCCAACACATCTGTCAGGCTAGGCAGTAACTCCTCAAAGCAAAATTAATTCGTATTTTGTATTCCTTCAAGTTGGTATTTATTATATACATGAGGGAGACACTGTTTACTTCATCTCCCGATAATTGTTCATATTACTTATTATTTATTTACATTATATTCACCCAATCCTGATGATTAGGTGCCAACATTCCCCCCCTTAATCTGAAGGGATGTTCGTGAGTCCAAGCATCATTCTGAATCGTTCAAGCTTTTCTCTTCCAAGTGCTTTGGTGAAGATGTCAGCAATTTGCTCATTAGTGGAAGAATGACGAAGATGGATTGTTTTGGCCTCAACATGATGTCGAATCAGATGATATTTGGTATTTATGTGCTTCGTTCAATCATGGAACTTTGGGTTCTTGGCCAACTTTATTGCAGAGGTATTGTCAATCATGAGTGGAGTTGATTGTATTTGTTTTACCTGCAAATCTTCAATAATTTTCCTGAGCCACACAATTTCTTTTGTTGCTTCAGCTGTTGCCACGTATTCTGCTTCCTGTTGTGGAATCTGTTGGAACTAATTGTTGCGTTGATTTCCCAGGAGACACTTCTTGTCCAAGGACTTCATAGCATATCCTGAAGTAAGGATACCCTAGTTTCTTTGTCTCCATCGAAGTTTGAATCAGAGTATCCAATCAAGCTGAAGTCGTCCACCTGTGTATACTTGATTCCAAAGTCTTGAGTTCCCTTCAAGTACCCTAGAACTCTTTTTGCAGCAGACTAATTTCCCTCACAAGGCTTTTGCATAAACATGGAGATGATTCCAACAGCAAACAAAATGTCTAGTTTGGTAGTAGTTAGGTAGTTGAGGCTTCCTACAAGTTGTCTATACTTTGTTGCATCCTCAAATTATTTTCCTTCAATAGATGTGAGCTTTAAGTTTTGTTCCATTGGAGTAGTAAGAGGATTGTATTCTGTCATGTCAAACCTATTCAACAGATCTCCAATGTATTTCTTTTGAGAAAGAAATATGGACTTCGGATGTTGGGTTACTTCAATACCAAGATAGTAATGAACATAGCCCAAATCAGTCATTTAAAAACTTTTCCCCAATTCCTTGTTTATGGATGCAATGTAGCTTTTATTGTTCCCTGTCATCAAAAGATCATCTACATATACCACAAGATATACAACTGTTTTGCCAACTTTCTTGACAAATAAAGTTGCATCATCAAGATCATAATGTTTGTAATTGAGTTTCAGAAGATGCTCAGTTAGTTTTTCACACTAGGATCGCGGTGCTTGTTTGAGGCCATACAAGGACTTCACAAGTTTTCATACTTTATGTTCATGTCCTTTCATAGCAAATCCTTCAGGATGGGATATAAAAACATTCTCTTTTAGATCTCCATTCAAGAAACTAGTTTTTACATCCATTTGATGGACTTTCCAACCGTTCTGAGCTGCTAGGGAAAAGAGTGTCCTGATGGTAACCCATTTTGCTGTGGGGGAAAAAGTCTCCTCATAATTGACCCCTTCCTTCTGTGCAAAGCCTTTTGCCACAAGCCTAGATTTTTGCTTGTCAAGTGAGCCATCATCTTTATACTTGTTCTTGTAGACCCACTTGCAGCCAATTGGTTTGGTTCCTAATGGATGATCAACCAGCTTCCAAGTGCCATTCTTTATGAGGGCATCATACTCCTTTTACATCGCTTCTTTCCATTCATCATGAGAAACAACTTCTTTGAAGGAAGTTGGTTCAAAATAGACAAGTTCAATTCACAATCATAAGAAACATCCATATCAATAGGTGAATTAGAGTCATCTACATCACCTCCATTTTGTCGATTTGCATTTCTGGTTCCTGTTTTTCCAATTTCATCAGGATGAACACTTTCAAGTGTCTTTGTCAGCCACTTTGGGGGACCTTTCTGAGATGGTCCAGGCTGCTCTGTTGATTGAGTTGGGAGTGAATCAAGATTGAGTCTCCCAATTCTATCAATTACATCACTTAAAACATCATCCATTGTTGGAGTTTCAGACAGGGAGAATATTCTTCAGAAGAAGATTCCACATGTTAATCTAGTATAGGAATCCCCCCTTCAAGATGTGGAATTTGATTTTCAAATTCTTGAAATGATTTCATTTTTGTGAATCTATCCAAGCGATCAAGTTGTCGCTGAACAACATTGTCAGATTTGGATGCTTCAAGAAAAATTACATCTCTAGATATAAAAAACTTTTTATTTTCTTCATCATAGAGGCGGTATGCTTTGGAGGTATTTTAATACCCCAAGAAAATACACTTACGACTTCTAGCACTAAGTTTGTTTCTATGGACCTTTGGTATCAAAGCATAACAGGTGGAACCAAAAATCCTGAGATGTTTGACCAAAGGAATATGTCCATACCACATTTCATAAGGAGTCTTGTTTCTTATAGCACTAGATGGACATCTATTCTTTATATATGCAGCACATAGAACA